>JAYJMB010058442.1:0-27025 GCA_036873735.1 Pouteria campechiana | reverse complement strand
GATTAAATTAAAAAAATAAAATTCAACTAGGTCGGCCTAGTTTAATTGGGTATTTTAGTTAATTTTTTTAAATGCAAGTGGCTGAGTTTTATTTAATATTTTAGTTAAATTTTTTTAAAAAATACAATTGGCCTGGCCAAATTTTGTTTGATATTTTCGTTAAATTTTTTAAAAAAATGAAACCAGCCTGTTCTATTATTTTAAAATATTTTGGTTAAATTTAAAAAAAAAACACACAATTAGCCAATTAAGGACATATAGAAATATTTTAATTAAATCATCTCCCTCAAACTTTTACAAAAATCATCTTCAAGGACATTATTTTTTTGACATGGATCTGATCAATTACTAACTATTTGATTTAACCCTCTCAAATTTTTAATTAATTAAAGTGAAGGATAAAATAATTACTCGACGAGGCTAGTTGGATTAAAAAATAAAATAAAGCAAAACACTAAAGGCAACTTGGCCATGCCAGTTGTTGTTAAAAAAAAAATTAACCAAAATACCAAATAAAACTTAGCTAGGCTAGTCGAGTTTTTTTTTTTTTTTTTAAGGAATTAACTAGAACACCGAAGGCAACTCAACCAGGCTAGTTGCGTTAAGGAAAAAAATAACCATAACATCGAACAAAACTCAGCAAGGCCAATTGCATTTAAAAAAATTTAAAACAAGGCCTAATTAACTAAGTCAAGTTTTGGTTAATTTTTTATAAAAAAAAATTGCAACTGGCTTGGCCAAGTTTTGTTCCATATTTTGATTTTTCTATTTTTTTAAATATAATTGGCCTTACTAAATTTTGTTTAATGTTTTAGTTAATTTTTTTAAAATGTAAATGGTCCAATTTTGTTTGGTATTTTGCTTAATTTTTTTAAACTCAACTAGGTTGGTCAAGTTTTGATTTGATATTTGGTTAATTTTTTTAAAAATAAAATTGGCCTGGGTGAATTTTGTTTTATATTTTAGTTAATTTTTTTCTTTTTTAAAAAGTAATTGGCTTGGGCGAGTTTTATTCGACATTTTGGTTAAATTTTTTAAAAAACATAACTAGCTGAGTTTTGTTTGGCATTTTAAAATACTATTTAGCTAGTAGTTTTAGATAAATTGTTAAATTGTTAGTGTGTTTTCTAATTTTAATTTTTAAAAAATAAATTAAAAAAAACACTACTGGCCTAGAAAAATATTGAACCAAAAAAAATTAATAAAAATAGCTAAACAATTTGACCAAAATTATTAGCTGAGTAGTATTTTTTCAATTTAAATTTAATCAAAAAACTAAACAAAACTTGGTTAAATTAGCCAAGTAGTGTTTTTTAAGTATTTTAAAAAAATAATTAACTTGGTCAGGCCAGTTGTATCTTTAAATAAAAATTAATCAAAATAATTAAAAAGACTCGGCCAGAATGACTCCTTAGTTAAAAAGAATTCACTACAATACCAAACAAAACTCTATTAAGCCAATTGTGCTTTTTTTAAAAAAATTAACCAAAATACTTTAAAAATCTTGGCTAGGCTGGTTGCATTTTTAATGATATAATGTATATTGATTTTGATGTTGATAGCTGTATATCTAACGGAAAAATAAGATAAAATGCATTGGAGAATAACCATCCATAAATATTATATTACTATAAAAGAGAGAGAAAGAGAGAAATTTTCATACTTCTTTTAGATAAAAAAAGTACTTTGTTTCTATTTTATCTTAAACCAAACTACAATAAAAATTGACAAATGCAACCTATCAAACGGCTGAGTTTGCTCAAACGCAATCATTTTGAGTTGGCTACATTTGACCAAACGTAGCCACCCTAAAATGGTTGTATTTACTCTAATGCAGCTAAATTGAGTTGACTGCATTTCGTTAAATGTAGCCAACTCAAATTTGGTTGTGTTTGATTGACTGCTTTTGGAGATTTTTGTTGTAGTGTATACATGTTTTCTATATTATATATCATAATAATATTATACATGATACTTGATTTTATAATATATTATATTATCAAAATATTTATTATATTATTTATAGATGTAAAATATATATTTTATGTATTATATAATTAATATATATCATAAAAAAATTATATTTATTAATATTTTTTTATAATATTTATTATATATTTTCTATATCATATATTATTATATAAATACACTTGAAGATGTTTGGTTGGAGACATACAAAAATATAATGAAAAGAATGAGTTATTTTATCTTTAGTCTTATAAACGAAGAAGCCCTTTGTAAAAATTCTAAAACTCAGGGTTCTTAGAAAATGTAATATTTTAGTTTTAGCTATGGGCTAAAATGCTTTTGCAGGAATTAGTTAAACACTTGAAAAATTACACCGAAGTACTTTCTGATGTTAAGAAGCGCTTTCAGGCCTCTAAAACATAGGGCCAAACAGAGCCTAAGATACTTTAAATAACTTTCATTATGATAAATATTAAAATTCAAATCGGTATTTTAAGTCAAGCCTTTTTAGATTTAGAAGGTGAGCTCGACCAGCTACGATGCAGTCCTTTACGATGCATTCCAACTCATCTCATTAATGCAACACAAAAAGAAATGGTAAGCGACCATAGAGATTATAGAATCCAGACTGAAATGCCGTTGATTATGTGTGAATTGGATGATTTTCTTCTGCAAACTAAAATTGGTGGAAACACAACAGTTAAATTCGATATCAGTTAGCTAATCTTAATATAGCCCAACGATAGTAACTTACAAAATCAATAAATAGAAATAATTTTCCATATGTATATATATATATATATCACATTTGAATTCCTCTAAATGCACATTAATTTTAAGAGCTCTTACTCAATTGCTACATATCCAAAGAAAGATTGCAGCCAACAATTTCAGCATCTTGATACCGCATGAATCGGGGTGGTCCAATCCATCTGCAAAATTAATTTTGGGGGCTTCCCTGAAATAATTAGCAAGATGTGGAAGATGCTAATCTCGGGTTTGTTATTCCGGTAGTCACAATTACAAACAGATTAACGTATAACAGATCATCATTAGAGAGAAACGATGGCTTTGAAAATGAATTAAAAAAAAAAGGAACTCAAGAACGGAGGAGAAATTATTGAATCAATATAAATATAAAATTATTAAATCAATATAACAGAGTACATCCAACAAACACCCTATTTCTCTTAAAATAAACCTGAGTTGACAAGAATCATGCGCATTGGATTAAGGGGCTCAAGTCCATAAGTTGCATAGTAATGGGCTTAGCAAATCCTCTAATTGGTATATTTCACAAATCATCACGTGGAACATCCACCACCGGTAAAAGGTGGGCAGAGATTTTAATCATTCCTCGATCTGCCCACCTCCTAAAATTCCAGAAGCGTGCCTTTGAGAACCTGAATATTTCTAGGAGAAAAGTCACACTAAAATTCTTCCACAACAAACCAAGAATAAGCCTTTTAAAAAATAAAAATAAAAATAACACTTATTCCTTCCTGTGAAAACATGCCAATCCACCGCAGCCTGTGCAGGCAATGAGCTACTCATGAAAAGCGTAGAGCGATTTCTCACATGTAGCATTTCATAAAATCATTTGAATTTTGGATCCACGCAGGTCGTATGATTTGAAAATATATAAAACCACGTGTAAAAAAGATTGCTTAAATTGATTTACGCAAATATCGAACTATGATAATATTTTGTATAATTATTCATCCATATGAAAATAACACCATGAAATGTGTGGATATTTGATCTCTTATTCGCGGGACTCACAAGAGAGAATTTTCGACTGATTCATATTTAGTCTCGGATGATGTTAATTTAGCAAAATTTTTAATTATCAAAATGTAGCACCCCTTTTGAGTGAGAATGCTATTATGGGCTACTCTTTGAGTGACCTAGAATGGACTTGTGAATGAACAACTATACTTTTTTGCAAATGAATGAAAACATATTGAAATTAGTACAAACAGATGATATATAACTGTATCAATGGGTATGCTGATTCATGCTTGCATTGCCGTTTGGAGTCGCCACTGATTCAAGTTTAAACAGGAATCAGACTCTTACAGTGACTTCCCACTTACTTACATTTATAACTCTTTGTTTCACAGGGAATCTGAAAAACAGAAGGGGGGCTTGTGATGGAATTTATGTTACAAAAATGCTCAAGCTCAGGAGGGATGTGATGGCTCTGAAACAAGTTAGATTTCAGCTTTGGATAGGCCATACAAAGGTTTAAACATTGCTGAAATATTGTTGGATAAGTTGCTGAAACTTGATTGAAGAAGTTGCTGAAATGGGGGTGGAATGTTGCTACTGGAATGGCGATGGCAGGCTGCTAGCACGGTGGTCAAATGCTACTGGAACATTGCTGAATATGCTTGCGGAAATGTTGATGGGATACTGCTGAACGTGGTTGAAAGTGTGTTGCTGAAATGAGAGTTGTTGGAATGAAGAGATGCATTTGCAGCAGATTCTACACCTCCTTTCCAGAGCTCTTGGCTTGTCTTGAGAGGGGGAAATGCCCCCTTTTTATAATAGATGAGATAAGTGTAGGGTGATGAGAGGCTTGTAATGAAGCATGTGAATATAATGCTACTGCTGGAATTAATCTTTTTTGGGCTTGGCCCATTATTCAGAAATTGTCATCTGTTTAGTAGGGGTGTGTGCACAAAATAAATAATATTTAAAATAATTTTAATGGATTAGATTAATTATAACTTATAAGAGCTTAAATAGGCCCCACTTTGCCTAGGGTTTCAGGCAATCCGAGTTCGTTGACGGTGTGGATGGGCTGCAGGCCCAGACATGAACTTCAGCGAGTTCGGACACACATACGAAACCCGAATCCGGTTAGAAGCAGCAGGCACCAGGTGCTTTGCAGAGTTCGCTTTTTAAGCGAACATCAACGTAGCAGACAGATCCAACGAAATCCAAGTAAAATACGGCAGTTTACGGAGGAAGAAAGAAGAATAAAAACACACATGCATTAGCAGCAGGAAGAGAACGGAACGTGCGTAATCTTCTTTGTCAGATCTCCTTACTTTCCTCTCTTTCGCTTGCGGCCGTTGGCAGAAAGCGAGATCTGATGGCAGCCGTTGGATGATCGCTGGCACACGCTCAATTCCGTGTTCGGCCATGTATAATCACATCCCTCAGCTCTGAGATTTCCTCTCCAACATGCGGTTTGCTTTCTGGCGAGCGAGAAATCGCTTCTCCTTGGAAGAACTACGGTATTCTCACTCTCCTTCTGAATCTTTTTCGATCTTCTCGTGAATTAGGGCTTCGATTTTGGATTCGGCCTACACCGAACGCTGAATTTCTCGTAAACTTGGCGCCGCTTGGCTCTGCTTGTGATTTTAGCACCATCCAGCTGTGATTGCGGTTTTCGCCCCATCCTTTTGGATGCACTGCTTAATTGGACTGCGGATTCGTGGGTTTCAGTGGAGGAGTCGAAGCTTTAACTATTTTCGATTGCAAATCTAGTTCAGGAGTTGGGGAAGGGAGTTGTGGTTATGGTGGTTTTGGAATCTGGAATTAGAATTATCTCGGATTCTGGATTCTGATTATCCTGTGGATGCCATTGCGGTTGGCAATTTATTGCATCAGAGTGCAGGTAGAGGAAGTACCGGAGAATACAATGCTTTAAGATGTTAGAACCTAAAGGAATCATTTTGAATACACTGTTGGATCTAATTACAAACCTTTCGTTTATCATGCATGAAACACTTTCCTTTCCTACTAATCTTATGAAACCGGCTGTGAGATTCAGGTTATTCCACAATACTTCAATTGGAATTTAGAGCCCTGAGCTTCAATAATAACCCTAAAGAGGGAAACGCTTCTTCATTGTTTTCGTCCCATGGCAATGATAATGTTAACCATATTAAAATTGCATCCAAATAAGCTATTTAGTTTTGGAAATTGTGTCTATGTGGGATATTATTTACCAATACAGAGAGTTCTCCAATTTTTAGAGGTGTCCCGCTTAGGTGTGTTAGTGCATTTATCTAAGTTTTATCCTATGCTTTGTTAACTGGACTTGGTAGCAAGCAAACACATCTGGAGGTTAGGAAGAGTGGTTCTTATTGGCAAGCTTATTTCAGTGAGAATCAGTAAATGAGCTATGCAAGGAACCCAATGCTGGGCACAAAAAGCAGCTCCTCTAAAAGCTATGTGAAGTCCCTTCCCTAACAAACAGTGGAAGATAAAAGATGGCTGATGCAACTGTTACTGGAGAAACTCCCAAAACACTGTAATTACATATAAACCAAATAAGCAAAATTGGAAGATAAGAGTTCATCCAAATTATGAAGAAGACTTACTTGGAGGTTCTTTTTAGCTTTGGGTAGACCCTAACTCCTCAACCTATTCAATCAGCAAGTTAGTGGTGTATTAGATGATATCTTCTACTAAGGCTGCCTTTTCTTTTCCTTTTTCGTAATTTTAGATTCACTAATTTTCTTGAACCACCACATGGTTTTATGACCAACCATTCTCTATGAGGTCAAATGTTCAGTACTGAAGAAACAACAGGTCCATATAAAAGACATAGCTGAAATGGAAATGTTGAGACTAGGAATGATATAATAAATGAAAAAATTCAGTGGAATCTAAAAGTAGCACCAATAGGTAATCAAATGTCAGGATGTGTGCTAACGTAGTTTGCTTTAGTGATTTGGCCAAGTGAAAAGAATTTCAACAACAGAACAAGTTAGGAATTCATTCATGTTCAAGGATTAATATAAAAGATGAAGGAGTAAAAGAATTTGAGGTATTGTAGTGGAGTTCATATTTAGTTGGAAGTTTTTTACTGTCTTTTGCTCAAAGAGGGAGTAAAACCAGTCTAACCCCACCACACATTGATTAGCTTAATGGTTCTGGATGCACACGAGTAACTGACTATTGTGCCAACTGCCAACCATGAACTTGAAAGTGTGTTTTAATCTGACCTTTGATAATTGTTCAACTCTCTCTAATTCATGGCACAATTGATTTTCCACCACAATGAATTCTAGTTGGACTACTAACCATGAACTGTGAGATGTAGATTTGCCTTACCACACCAGTTAAAATCTCAAGCTTTGATTTTCTTTTTCTTCTCTATTTCCTCTCCATTAACTGTGAGGATTTGTTGGTTGAAAATCTTGCACTGGCAATTCTCCGGTCCTGTCAACTTTTAAGTTTGTTGATGATGTCTGTATTGGTCACCAAGTGGCAGATGACCTACCAATGTTGGAAGTTGTTCTTAATGGTTGGTTGGCCAATGCAGTCAGTTCCAGCTGACAAAGAGGGCTATCAGATAGAGATAAGAAAATGTTCATTGGATATTTAGGGGACAATGTGGTTGGATATCTGGGGGACAATTTGATACCTATGAGCCTATTTGGGAATTGGGAAAAGAAGTGGAAAGGGGGAGGGAAAATTGGGGGAAAAGAGGAAGTGACGTAACATGACAAGGGTAATGATTCGTAAATAAAGCAAATAAAATAAAATAGATAAACATTTTAGATGAAAAAATTGAGGGTAATGATTGAAAATATAGATAATATGGAGAAAAAGTAAAAATCCTAGGCGGTTAAAATGTATATTATATTAAATGAGGTGGAAAAGTGAGCAAAAAGGGAAAGAAGCTTTTTATTCGCCTTTCCCAATTCCCAAACAGGCCATATATTTTCAGTCATTATCTTTCATCTTTTCATACTAAATCCTATCTATTTATCGTTATTCGCTTTATTTTCAATCACTACCTTATATCACATTATATCATTTTCTCTCTTTTCCTCCACTTTTCTAGAATTTTTTTTTTCTGAACTCTTCTCTGCTCCCTTTTATGTGTATCCAAATGCACCTAAATGTTGTACACTTGTAATCACTTACTACCAAAAATAGGAATCTAGGTTCCCATTCATTGATTATTATATTTTCAGGTGGCAGGTGAGTTACTGACTTTACTTCTGGCTCATTTGCCACCTAATAACTGTGGGTTTGGTGCTTCCTTCTCTTCTGATTGCCTGAAGCTAATCTGAATGATCCCTTGCAGGTATCTAACTGAACAGCTTCAAAGAGTTCCTAGTGTAAATGATTATAATAAGGTAACTAAGTGATTGGTGTTAATTGACATGGATAACCTCCATATGTTCTTACTATTTTATTGTTCTGTTTTGTTATGAAGGATTATGTTATTGAAGCTCTGAGATCAATTGCTGAGATAGTAACATATGGCGACCAGCATGATCCAACCTTTTTTGAGTGAGATTCTTTAAATATCATTATTTTTTATCTGTTTGTGATGCGGTTACATGATCTTGATTGGACCATGGATACTGATGTAGGTTCTTCATGGAGAAGCAGGTCATGGCAGAGTTTGCACGCATATTGAAAGTTAGTAAGACTGTGACTGTTGCACTGCAGTTGCTGCAAACAATGAGTATTATGATTCAGAATTTAAAAAGTGAACACGCTATCTGTAAGTCACGGCTGAAATAGTTTAATTATTCTGAGTTGCTAGTTCTTTGGTTTTAAATGTGAATGTGGTGTGCAGATTACATTTTCAGTAATGAGAATATTAACTACCTCATTACTTATCCCTTTGACTTCGACATTGAAGAGCTATTGTCATATTATATATCCTTTCTAAGGTTAGCTAACTTGGTTCTTCTCTTATCTTTTTCTAATATTACATCTCCTTGTGATTCCATGTTCTCTACTACGGCAATGATGACAGGCTTGTTTGTTTGGCTGGAAATGATAAGGATTATAGGAAATGAAAATTTCAATTACCCTAATAACTCTACTTTTTCCCATTATTACCCATCTTTCTTATCAAAAAAATAACAGCCTATCTATGTTGTCTTTATTTACTTCAATATTAACGTCATTCTCTATGATGCTGGCATCATTTCCTTTCTATTTCCTTTCTTTTCTTTTCCTTTGCATCCAACCAAACAGGCCCTGACATATTCATTGATCTTTGCAATCTGGGATTCATATGCCTTGTTACAAGACCTAACGAATTCTCATATGCTATGTTCTCTGCAGAGCAATAAGTGGGAAGCTGAACAAGAATACAATTTCGCTTCTAGTAAAGACTCAGAATGTATGTCTGGTACACACCCTGTAATGGTGCTATTAGTACTTAAAAAATTGCTATTATAAAAAAATTTCTAGTTTTGCTTTATTTTTTTTTTGTGTCTTGAGTCTATCCTCTAGGCATTATGCTCCTTCTAGATGATATTTTTAAAAACTATTCGTTGGACCCTAAAGTTAATACTGATCAAGTGGTGATGTATGTGATGGTTCATATGACTTATTTTCAGTCAGAATATATTTTTAATCTTCTTGAGTAATCCTCTTAGATGAATGGATGCAGAATAATTCCTTAGCTTGTTCCGTTTAACTATTGTCAGTGACTTAGTCCTCTTAGATGGATGAAAATGGAATCTTTGTCTATGCTTGTTCAGTTCGACTGGTATCAGTGACTACAACTAAATGACAAAGCCTGGCACTACTTTCTGGTTCTGTTCAGGTGGCTAGTTACATCACTTGACTCCTGGTTGGGTGCTTTAGGAATATTTGAAATTCATTTGTTAAGTTGGCCCTAAGCAAACCGTTTCCTGCTATGCAGCCATTTTTATAGTAGTGCTTAGTTGTGAAATAGTTATTCCATTTGTCTAATAAAGCACGAGGAATATTGACAAGATTATAGGTGCTCCTTACCTTTCTTTGCAAGATACAGGTCTGTGACCTGTTCCTCTTTCATTTTGTGGTTTTAATGTAAAGCTTTCTTTGTGCATGCAATCAGGATGAAATAGTTTCTTTTCCCTTGTATACTGAGGCTGTACGATTTGCTTTCCATGAGGAGAATATGGTTCGCATTGCTGTGCGTGCTTTGACACTTAATATATACCATGGTAAGTTTTCTTCTTCTTTCTTTTTTTCCTATACAATTTTTCTTGATAGAATGGAGTTTTATTATTTGATCTTTGCAGTTGGAGACGAATTTGTTAACAGATATGTCACAAGCCCACCTTTAGCAGAGTATTTTTCAAAGTTGGTTACACATTTCAGGAAGCAGTGTATCAACTTGGATCAATTGGTTGTTGCATCTGCCAAGTAAGATCATAATTCTAGAATTGGAGACATTCTTCTTTCTCACATTATGTTTAAAAATGATGTTTTCCACAGATGATAACATCAAAATTGTTAGCATTAGATTGTCTGATCCCAAAATATATGGTACAAGCTGCTATTATAATGTTTAATGTCAATTCATCTCCCTATTTGTTTTCATCTTCTATTTTTCCTATCAACTGGTTATTGTGCTGTAGTCTACTAATGGACACTATTTGGATGCTGAGGCAGGAACCCAGGCTTATCTGATCAAACGTCTTCCATTCTTTCCGCAGTAGATGAAATTGAAGACACCCTCTACTATTTTAGCGATGTGATTTCTTCTGGGGTTCCCAATCTTGGAAGGCTAATAACTGACAATATCCTTCAGCTGCTGGTATTTCCCCTGCTTCTGCCCTCTCTGGAGAGGGCGGCTAGCTATGTAAGTATCTATACTTTTTTTTTTTGTTTCTGGCGTCAACATTTTACTTCTTGATTCGAACTGTTTTACTCTCAAATCCTAACGGTTTGCTGGTTTATTATTTTAGGGGATTCAAATAAGTGCCTCTACTTCACTATATTTGCTTTGCTGCATCTTGCGTATAGTTAAGACCAAGGATCTGGCAAGTAGCACTTGTGCTACCCTTTTCTGTCATCCAGAGGCCTTCATTCCAAATATAGAATCCAAACTGAATGGTTGTGTCTCTGATCATGGTCTTCCTTGTGAAAGCAAACAGGCAGACCTTGATTACTTTCATACTGCCGACAGGGGAACTTCAAGCATTACAGAACTAGTTTTCTCTTCTTCTGAAAATAATTCAATAGAAGATATTTCATCACAGCAACATGACAATGGGAGGCATTCTTCTCTGAGGTAAAATTTCTAATAATTGTCTCAGAGGAAGTCTATCATACACTTGACAAATTATTTTCGTATCAATAAGTTCAAATCTTAGATGTTTGCTAGATCCTGAGTTTGTCTTGGCTTCCAGTTGCTGTTTCCTCTGTCCCATTACTAGTTTGTCAAAATTTACAAATGCACACTTTTCTAGAAAAATTCACCTCATAATTTCAAACTGATGTGGGCTAAAAATTGATTTACAGCAAAAGTTTAATTAATTAACTTGTGAGTTTTGCTGAATGTAATGCACAAAAGAGATTGTCAATTGCTTCCTAATTAGATCTTCATGCTGTACAAGATATTCAAATAAGTTGATCAAAAGGATTTCTTAGCCAAAGTTCCTATTGATTTTTTATTCTTTTCTTTCTTCTTGATTAAGATTCTTTGGAGACTATTTGGAAAAAAACACTGGTATTAAGTATGAACTAGACTATAGCTTGTTCTACCAAGTATTCAGATTGTGTCAGCAGCATGCAGCTGTAATGCATAACCATATCAAGGCAAGCCATAAACATCTTGCATTAGACATGTTGATCATGATACTATAGGCCACTTAGTTTACAAAAACCTTCTCTTTTCACTTGGGAGTATTATGACAGGTGCAAAATGGATCTAATGTGATGTGTCCTTGAGTTTGTCAAATTAATCTAATGTATTGAATTAATGCTTGGAAAACTTCTATTCTTAACATCTGCTTGCAGATAATATATTCCTGCTGCTAGTTTCTGAAATGTTTGATAATATTTAAAATTCTTCTACCAAAGATTATTTTCAGGATACATTGTGAAATCAATCATTTATAACTTTGCATTAAAGGTTTCTTTTACTTCCAAATTTATCAGCCTTCTAGATGTGGATTTTTTCAGGACATGTCTGAAAATATTTATTCTCCACCTCTAGGGTGTTTCCTTTCTTTTTACAATAATTTATAAGATGTATTTTACACCCCATTTTTCCAGTATTCAGAGCTTCTTCATGCAGGGATGTATTGCTTTCATACATAATACATGGGGATGACATACAAGCCTCTGGGGCATTGAGTTTGCTGGCTACTTTGTTGCAAACAAAAGGTCAATATATATTAAATCATTGGATCAATGCTGTTTGCTTCTGATCCTGATGCCTTGTCTATTGAAAATTTTCTTTCTTCTTCCAGAGCTGGATGAATCTATGCTAGATGCACTTGGAATTCTTCCCCAAAGGAAACAACATAAGAAGCTTTTGCTGGTAGGTTCCATCAAAGGTCCACTGCCTATCTTGTATAGTCTTGCTGCTAACTTCTGTCATGGATGTGTGCACATTCTTTTAAATAGTAGTGCTAGATGGAGTCCTTGGAATGCAAAATGTCTTTTAAACACCTTTTGAAGGATGGACTCACATTGTTGCTATGCTCTGGTGTGGATGTACCAGCTGTTTTTGCTTTGAAATGTCGAGATTGGGATGTTAAATGCTTGATTTGTATTCTAATGTCAGATTTACATTGAACTTTCTAATGTCCAAATTTTAATAATATCAAGTGGACTTCTTTCTTAATTTCTGAAGTGCATGGCCATGCCAAATTTCTTATAAAGCTGCACATATATTATATACCAAAGAGAGGATGAAATCTTGTGGAATATTTTAATCCCAAGAGCATTCATGGCTGGCCTTTCTGCTTCATAGCATGCTATTCCTGCTTTGAGGTACAATCGTCCAACTCTAAAATAGGTTTATTACTTTTGAATTACTTGCCACTTGGCTAGCTTTTCCAGTGGTTTGCAGTTGTTCGATCTCTTCCTTTTTCTATGCTGGAAACGTTAAGTTCACTTCATTTCACTTACAATTCCTTCACTTACTGAAATTCTTTTGTCTACACTTCATCCTAGGTAGAATCCACTGAAAAATATTTTCAAAAGGATACATTATGTGTCTGGTTTGATTGTCTGTGAAATGACATTTATTCCTGAGAGTGTGTTTCTTTGGTTTTCTTTTCTTTTCTTTTGTGTATCTTGTTTTATCTCATACAAAAATTACAGTTTCTGTTATGCAGACACCAGATGGCTGCCAGTAGATGTATGTCTGGCAAAGGGATATCTTTTGGGATCATACATTATGTTCTCCTTGTTGCAAGGGGAAATAATTGTGTTGTGGGGACAAAAGTGGTTACCCATTCAGTACTAGTAGTAGCAGTAATAGATTGTTGATCTTCTCATTAGAGAGCCAGTTATATGAATAGTCCTAAGTGACACATCATGCAGCCGCATTACATGGGAGAATTGACTCTATTAGATTCCATCTCTACAAGTCTACATGTTATTTCTTTATGAAAGGAGATGATGTTTGTTTAGTCATCATATTATTATTTCTTATAAGGCCTGTTTGGATTGGTGGAATGTAACTTACCAAGGGGATGAGAAGAAATGATATTAATAGGAGTAGAAATGATGTCAGTGAAACAGTAAAAAAATGCAAAAACAACGACAACAACAACAACAATAAATTGTTGATCTTCTCATGAACAAGCCAGTTATATGGATAGTCCTAGCTGACACATCATGCAGCCGCATTAAATGGGAGAATTGACTCTATTAGATTCCTGTTCAACAAGTCTACATGTTATGTCTTTATGAAGGGAGATGATATTTGTTTTCTTTTTCTGTCATCATATTTCTTCTAGGGCCTGTTTGGATAGGTCGAATGCAACTTACCTAGGGGATCAGAGCAAATGATATTAATAGGAGTAAAAACGATGTCAGTGAAGCAGTAGATAAAGATCAAATAGATAGGCATATTGATGGAAAAGGCAGGGTAGATGGTGGCGAAGGTGTTTGATTGTGAAGAAGGTAGGATAGATAAAGGTAGCCAAATGTGTTATCAACCAAAAGGAGAGGAAAAGAAGTTTTTCTTCCCCTTTTCACTCTATCCAAATTGGCTCTTATTCTCTTGCAACACAAGATTTCCAGTTAAATGTAAGCAATCAAAATGTTGCATCTTCTGTTATCGTAACGTCTTGATTAACAAAATGCTGAAATTCTAGAGATTTAATTTGTTGCGAAGTGGAAGTTATGTATAATGTTGATGTTATGTTAGTAATGTACGGTTTCGGTTGTTATATTAGTAATGTATAGTTTTGGTGTTATGTTAATCTTGTCTTTTTCATGCTGCTGTATAAGCTAATTGAAATCTGGTGGACTCTATTTATTCATTCAGCAAGCTTTGGTGGGTGAGGGCTCTGGCGAAGAGCAGCTTTTTTCCTCAGTAAGTAGCCCAGCAAAAGACAGCACAAGCAACGAGCTTGATGCTTACCTGCAAAAGCTTAAGGTATATTCATGTCCCGTCTCTTTTTTGCCATATTCACTAGAATGAGATATTTGCATGCGTTTAACATTTTTCATTTGAACGGTCCCACATTTTGTTAAACCCCAAGCTGACCAGATATCATGTGAGAAAGGAGACAGAACCAGAACATAAACAACTAAAGTAGGGGCAAACCCCTAGTATTTCCATCCTGAAATGCATCTTTTGATCATAATCACATGAACTATTTCTAAACATGTGTTTGGTATGCTTCTTCCATATTTTCCATATTATACTAGGAAACTCATCGTTAATCTTTACCACTCTTTTCTTAATAGTGTAGAAGAAAACAACATACTAGGAAATCAAGAAGTTCCTGGCCTTAAACTGTTCCTCCATCTTGTGGCAGTTTTTACTTTGTTGGGAGTAGAATATTCACAGACGTTCATTTAGTTATCTTTATTTTTCGTCCCCTTCTTAAATTCGTTTTAGTTTTACCCATCCTAGTAATTTTTTGACAATTAATTTCTCCTTTTTTGCATTTTCCGTTCCTTTTTTGCAGGACCATTATGGATTGTTGTGTTCAATGCAGCATGCAGTAAACCCTCAAGTTCATAGACACCAGGTCTTTCTACATCCACCTGTAGATTCTTTTCATCTTGCAATTTGACAATGCACATGGTTGTGGGGAGTATGACTTTAGAGTTTTATGACTCCCTTGTCACATGCATTCTCTGCCCTATGCTTTGGCTTAGAATTGTTCCTTTTATGGAGCTAGACATAATTATTTCTTATTCAAAGGATGATCACTGAAAGGCATGATAGGAGTCTTTATTTTGGTTAGGAGGCAGATTTTGATGCTTGAGTCTATTTATTGGAAGCTTAATGTTTATATCTTTCCTTTTCAGGTGCTTGATGCATTGGCAAGTCTTTTATGTAGGCCAGGGATTTCTGCTGAGACCCTTTGGGATGGTGGTTGGCTTCTGCGACAGCTCCTTCCACACAGTGAAGATGAATTTAATAGTCATCATCTAAAATTACTCAAAGTAAGGTGTTCAGAAGTGCTCGTGTTTATATGAATGTTTAGATTTTGCTGGTATATCTATCTTACACTAGTGGGTAGCGTCATTTAGTCTCATTTACACTCATTTGCTGTAGTTTTTCCATATGGCACGAAAGTAGTCATGTAGGTTCATTTTACATGTGAATTATATGATGCAAGGAGCAAGGAGCAAGCAGCTACACAGGACTCTGTGCATGTACTAAAAATAGCATGCATACAGTTTAGTTCTTTCACTTTGTTCTAGCTATGCACATGCGAAATGGTGGGCATATATGACACACTGATAAGTTGGTTTTATGGAATGAATAGCCAATGTAGAATTTGCCGGTGTATTGCTTGAATTTTTGGCTAAGGATTTTGTAATCTGGAGTTTGGCTGCATTGCTGATGTCTAAATATATTAACAGCATTCCAATATCCAAAGAATCATCCCCTGCAGCATCATATTTGCTGTGAACCCGTATTGTGGGTTGCAGTCAATCATTAGAATCAAGGATACCTGAGTAATCTTTCTGGATCTCTTTTGTCATGGACAAGGAGTTCACCCCACCACCAACCAAAACCTCTGAAGGATTCCAAATTTTATAATTTTATTGAGGAAGAAAGGGAAGACTGAAAGAACAGCCTTAAAAAGGTTCATGCCTTACACCTTATCAGCTTGAAAGCACTATTCAATTTGGCAATACGACTTCCTATTCTTGATGAATACTGTAAAGAAATGTTATATGCTCCCTTGATGGCTTCCAAAGATCTACCGGGCTGGACAGCTGTTGTAAGCCCTTGCCAAGGAACAGAGTGAGTTTCATGAGAAAAAAATATTATAGCCTCTACATGTTGAGCTGCGCTGTGCATGGTGTTCTGTTCATTTTTACACACTACTAATGACTAAGCTGAATCTCTGTTTCTTATTCAGAATTAGGTGCCTCCAGTATATGCTAATTATCCAGCATCATTCATGTGCAAGCTTGTACTAAGAAAACACCTCTCTTCCTATTCAGGTGGTACTTTAACATTTGAAATAACATAGTAAATCTGTTGATACTCAGGACTCATACAGCAATCACATTAATGGTCTTGTTGGTGAAATCAAAGGAACCTGGTGTGATGTGCTTATAACAGTTATTATGGATGAATGGAAATGGTGCAAAAGGGGTATGTACAAGAATCTGATTGCTGATTACTAGAAACTTTATTATTATGTAAATGATGTGTGGAATACCTTATTGCTGCAGCAATTGAATCTTCATCCCCTCAAAAAGATCCAAAGTGCTTACTGTTGCCACAACGCACTTGCTCTTGGGAGGGTTTGTTAACAACTTCTCTATATTGGCTGCAAAATCTTTTAAGCAGGCTGTCCATAGATATTCCTAACTTTCCATTCGTACTCGCAGGTGATTCTTCTTCTATGGCTGGTGAAAGAATGTACGAGATAGTTAAGGTTTTGTTCGATCTCATACTTAGATTGTTTCTCCATCAAAATGCTAATGAATTAGAATAAGGCACTAACTTAGAGAAGTAGCTACTTATGTATTTGACACCAATGCCAATGGGAGGATAGGTTTGGCAATCACAGCCCATGTGTCTTCGAGATTCCTCTGGCACTAACTTGTATAAGACTTTACTCAGAATTCTATTGTAAACAAGTTATTCTATCCTAATATGAACCCTGCAAAAAACACAACAAAGATTAGGGAAATGGGAGAGGATATAGAAGTATAAGAAATTCTGTGAAGAACTATCTCTATTGGACTCTTTTCTGCTTTCATTATTACTGTTTAGGCTTCTTATTCCTTATATAGTTCACATAAACTTATAGTTAGAAACATGTGTACAGTCAAAATTGTGGAACACAGTGTTTATCTTATGCTTGAGATATTTCTAGAACTCTCAACCCTTCTTTTACACTAGACTCTTCTGGAAAGTTCTATACTAATATATATATATATATGTATATGTATATATATATATATATCTATGCTCTTTCGGAACATGCTACTTCACACTTACAGCTCCACTCTTCCATACGCTTCATAAGTCTATATGGTTTCACACACTTAGACATTTTTTGTACATGCTTCTGCAATGTTATACACACTTCTTCCACCTTACTGTACTTCTAGAATACTCTACACACAATAACCTCTATTATATACACAGCATTATCTGCACAAAAATTGGCTAAATCTTAGACTTGCATGGTGAGAGTTTCCACTTGATGACACCAAGCTGCAATTACTTATTTTGGTGCTATTGTTGGGCCTTGCTTTGGATGAGATTATTCTTGCACTTGGGCATATTTTTCCTGCCCAGTTCCCCCAACAGTTGGTTTCTTCTCCAACTGTGAACATTCTTCAGTTCAAGTCCATGCACAGGGGCCCTGAAGCCACCAATCTTGACCATTTAACCTCAATTACAAGTTTTGTATATTCAAATTCCAAGGATATCTTGAGTAATGAGTACCATGTGCTTCATGTTTGTGCTTATCCCATACTCCCAGATTTATTTAACAAATTCTATTATGCGTTCTGGATCCTTTGCAACCCATAGTCTGAAACTGCAGCCTAATATATTTGTTTTATGGCCATGGTATGTCAATGGCTCACTCTTTTAGTGTCCTATTTAGCTTATTCTTGTAATTATCATGTTCAGGCATCTGTTCTTCATTATCAACTTCGAATTTTCTGTAGTGGGGCAACATTGCCTGATCAATCCCCCATCTCTTCTCCATTGAATCCCCCTGTGAGCTCTCGAGCGAAAAATGCTGGCCTAGATGCTTTAGTTCCAAAGCCTGGCACTGAAGTGATTTTGGGTTAGTTTTAACTTGAATCTGATCTTTTTTTTTTTCTTATGTTTGTTTTCTTTTTCTTAATTTTGATATTAGCCTAAAAGTTTCATGACAACTATTAGATAAACTGAAGTTTTATTGACAACTGCAAAATGATGTGAAAGTTAAGTTTTCTTGACAACTGCAAGAAGCATAAATTGGAATCTGAAAAGACAAAATGTCTTTAATTCTTCCTAAATAAATTGAAGGAGGCTTATTTCGTTTTTTCCACTGGTTTAGCCTTTTTGCATTTGTTAAGAAAACTCTTGATTTAGTCCACTTTACAAACATTTTTGCCTTGTTTTTACATTTAGACACAAAGTTGTATGAAGCATGATGCATTTTTTGGTCAGCCCAAATTTGTTATTGGACCCAAGCAAAAAGATTGGTACCTGAGACAAATCTTATGGTCAAGCCCAACATTTTGGCAGAACTGTTAATCTGGCATGCTATGCTAACAAAACATTGAGAAGGAATGAAGACATTAATTCCAGTATTTCTCATTGTTGGTCCAGTTCTCCCGTGGCTTTGCATCATCATTGGGCCTGGTTATGAAATAAGATGATTCTCTTTATAGTCAACTTAGATTCTGCAATCAGCCCAATCAGAAGAGTTGCTATAGCATCATTTGTGCAAAATGGTATTTGGGAGAAAGTGCCTAATCTCTGTCAAGGTTTTTATTTAAGTATCCATGAGGCATTTTGGATTTATCATCCTACTTGAGTAGCCATGTCAAATCCCTTCATTGAGAAGGTGATTGATGGTTGCCATATGTAGCTAATGCAGTGCCTTGTATAAATTATATTTGAGGCGATGGTTTCAATTTGCAGTTGATGCAGTGCCTTGTAGAATTGCATTTGAGAGAGGGAAAGAGCGCAACTTCAGTTTTTTAGCAATCTCTAGGGGGACTTTGGGCTGGGTTCTCCTTGCAGAGGAGTTGCCTCTTAAGCCAAACTCTGGAGTTGTCCGGGTTGCAGCCCCCTTGGCTGGGTCAAATGTATGTATTCCTTCACAACAATGATTTCCTTCAATCTATGTATTGAGTGCATTCATCTCCCCTGGAGTTATTCTCATAACTTGGTGCTGATGTCCCTTTATTAAAGTGCCTCAGAGATGTTGGGATTAGGGATTGAGAAATATTTCCTGCATTAAGCAGGCTTCTCATTCCTGCATTTTTCTAGCTGATAACGATATAGATATCAAAATGTCTAGGTTGAACTCCAACCATGACTTGATGCTAGTGGATCATATTGATGTTGGAAGCTGCAAACACCCAGATTTATTATTAAAAGATATCACAACTTGGCATTTCAGCTTTATTCCTCCTTCATAATAGATAATGATTTTGTTTATGAGAATAAGAGGAGGAAGAAGAAAGATGCAGTCTTTTTCCCCGTTTTATCTTAAAAGCTCAGAAAACAAACATTAATATTGGTGCATGTGACCTTTTTTGTTGCTCTATTGGTAAGAGAATCATCACACAGACAGTTGCAGACTTAAATGTGTAATGATAGATAGTTCTGAACTTCAAGGATAAAACTTTGAGGATCCAAGTTGAAAGAAGAGTTATGCTTGGATAGTTTCCCTTTCATCAGTTGCTATATTTGTTTGGGTTGAAAGGTAGATTTGTACTTTTTGTGAATCGGGTTTAGTGCTAACTTGGTCAGAGCTAAAGCAAGGGCCACAGGTTGGATGTTGACTGTTGGATTTCTAAGTCCTGTCTTTGAGAATGTTATTGATGGTCCTTGTACCTCTGTTTTTTTCTAGATGATTCATTATCATCAATCTCCTTTTAATATATATATATATATATATATATAGGCTAATGAAATCCCATATTCCTTAAAAAAATCTACCCACATAAGAAAGAGTAATTTTCACATCATCCAACTCCCCTAAAGTGGCGAAGTTTTATTATTGGAATACCTTCTTGATTATCTAATTAGCTTCACAAGAAATTGATATGGAATAAGTGGAAATAAAAAAAAGTTTCAAAATAAGTAATCATTTGTTAGTGTGTAAAACCTTGTTTCTGTTTTCCTCTCTCTTTATCTTGTTGTTCAGCTGATTTTATTTTTCTCAATCAATGGTAAGTTAATTGATGTGAGAAAGATATTAAGTGGCAGAAGACAGAAGACCTTTTCTAAGTTGGCTGTCACTGTAGACAGAGAACTTGGGAATGTACCCCAATCAGACCTGGAGTTTCATCTTTCAAACAGCCAAAAGGATCTTAGTTGTGTCATTTTTTGCCATTTTATTCGGGCAAGCTATTCCGGGCATACTGATGATGACTTGTCTTTCTCCATCAGCCCAGGATAGATGATAAGCATCCAAAATGGTTGCATTTGCGTATTCGACCTTCAACCTTACCATTTCTGGAAGTTAGCAAGTCCGGCAATTTAGGGACAATGAAGGGGAAGGGTCTGATTGATGGGAGGTGGACCCTTGCTTTCAAGGATGAACGATCTTGCAAGTCTGTTGAGTCTATGATACGTGAGGAGATGGATCTGCAATGCAGTGAGGTGGAGAAGAGACTGAGGCCTTTCCTTGACATTGACAGGCCTGTACATCCCGTAGGCTCTCCTTGGCCAGGCACTGAGGTTGAAAAGAACGCAATGCTTTTGCTCAAAGTCGACAGGCCAGTACACTCCATAGATCCCTCCAGCTTTATTACAGAAGCATCATGAAGCACGTCAATCATTTGGTAGGCCAAGGTTTCATTACTTCTCATCAGTTGTTGCTTTTTGGGTGGAAGGAAGAACATCAGTCTCTTGCCATCTTGGCTGGCTGCTCATGAGTCCAATCCCACTTTTGTCTGCCAAGTGCCTGGTAGATATACATCAAGCAAAGCTAGTTCGATCTGTGATGCATGTCTACACACCATGTTCATCTTCATTATTTTTATGCATATGGTGAAGGTGGCGACCAACTCATTGAATTCCTCCACCCAGGCTAATACATGGTGGCAGCTCACAGGATGCTGGCCAGGAATTTATAGATGTCTTGTCTCATCAGTTGGCACAGGCTATGGCAGCCAGCCATTTTGTGTTAGTCGTAGGCCACTGCCTTTGTTTGTATAGTAGCCCTTTAACATCAATTTTGTGTATGTATCTCTCGGCAGCCATTCTTTAACATAAAACCCCAATTGAATGGGGTCAATTTGTAGTTTTATGTTAATGTCATTTGATATTTGCCCCTCCTTTTCCTTCGGCTAAGGCTGTATGTCTAGATTTTTAGATTGTAAGATAATCATTCAAAGAGCATATGAGTGTGAGAGAACTGATTTTTGTCAAATGCTGCAACTGTGCACGTGTATGTTAAATGCTAGTTTGCTGTGGACAATGGGGAAGGGTCTGATATCATTTAGTTGCATATTGTCTTCTTAATGTAAATAAACCAAGGAAATTACAATATCCTGAAAAACAAATTTTAATGTGTAAATTAAGAGCATACAAATCACCTTCAAATTAATGTCAACTCCATTTTTTTTATTTTCAATTCATCTAATCCATTAAATAGACGTCAGTATTTTTATAAAGAAAATTTTTAAATATACTTTTATTTTATGCATTTGTTTATAAATTATCTCGGACTGGCATTTTTAAATATAATTTTGGTTGAGGCTAGAAAATTTAACCCCGCTCTAGCTAACGGCAGCTCCCTTTCTTTCATAGGCAATTGGGCATTGCATGATCTAATGCGGCAGCTTTCTAAAAGTGCTTGGCAAGGTGGGTCGAATCCCAAGCCAACAGGTCCCACATCATGCAAAGATCAAACCCATGTCTGCCAATCAACAAGTAAAGCCTATGACAAATCGCACATGAAACCTTTGAATGGCCAGAAATGTCACGGATCTTTCACAGCATGAGCCCAGATAGATTAGCTAAAAGGATTGAATTAGGGTCAGGACTGATCCCATTCTTCTAGTTAAAGGGCATACCTGTAATTTCGCGTCCATCCCCATCCAATCTAACAAGTATCCTGTAACTTGCCTGTCGATCGCTCAAAACCTTACATTACAAGTTTAATACCTTAAAAAATAATATTAAAAATAAAATCACCCCCATCAAATCTAACAAGTATCCTGTAACTTGCCTGTCGATCGCTCAAAACCTTACATTACAAGTTTAATACCTTAAAAAATAATATTAAAAATAAAAATCACTTGGATGGAATGGAATAACTAATTAATCTCATTTAAACTTATGCATGTTCTGATTATAAATAGAACAATAATAACCAAAGCCTCCATTCTAAACCTGCCCATTTTACATTCATGTCCAGTCCAAGCACCCACAGCTGGGATCCATCTTCCAATGCTCTCTCCTCTCTCTTTGCTGTATTATTCATGGAAGAAGTGGTGTCACTCCAACTGAGATACCCAGGATGGTCAAATGTGTCTGCTGTTTACTCTTCTTAAGAAGCCCACAAATTTTAAAACGCAAAGCGCACTCAAAAATTTCAAACTCCAGAGGTAAAATGGTTAGCTAATGGTTTCCCAATTGACCCCCTTTCCTACCGATTTTCAGAGAAGGTGGCTTTCTTTTATCATCTGAACCACTGAAGGTCCCTCCTTTGTTGCGGCGAGGTACAATTCTAAGTGGGTGGGCTTCTGTGTTGAACACCCATTCATCAAACGAGATTACTGAGGTTGGTGAGAATAGGAGATACAGGTATTTAAGTGTCTCTGCAAGGAAGAAGCTCTGCATCATATTGTCTTTAACCCCAGTATTAACCTGCACAACCAGTAAAAAAATGGTCCACATCCATTAATACAACTGCAAATACCATGAGTAGATTTTCACCTGCGCATATTCATATTAGGAAATACTTCTATTTATCCTATCATAATATCAGTGTAAAAAGAAAGGGAACCACATAAACAAGATAGACCCAAGAGAGCAAAGGAAAAGCTGGAAATTATGGAGGTCCTCATTTTGTGATTTTCTTTCACTTGGGAAGCAATGCCAAGCCCCACCTCCTTGATGTCTCCTGTCCCATACAAACCCCCAAGTTTCCAGAAGAAAAACAGTTAACATTGTGAGCCCCTCCATTGTGATTGCAGATTTATGGAGGCCAGTCCTTATACCCAAAACGTTTATTGGACATTTTTCAGTCTGAGAAATGGGAAGCAATCAAGGTAATGGATGTAAATTATTTTTTCAATCAGTAAGGTCAGGCATCCACAGCTTATGATCCCTGAGCTGTGTTTCACTGGGGAGGAGCACATGAAGGAGATTCAATGTCAGAAATAAAATAAAAAAGGGAAGACTAGTTTTCAAAGGCCCAAAATTTGATTCAATTCTGAAATAAAAAGATCAATTGATAATGATGCCTCCTGAGAGTCAAGAGTAGGAACCAAAATAGAAGTCAAGACTCAGGAGCAAAAGGCTTCAGAAATACATACATCCTTCAGTCCAACATAGCCAGATTCAATGCGCGAGTTCTTTTCAAATGCTTGGAATATGTTCCAACCCCATTCTTTATATGTTTTGTTTCCGGTCAAACGCCAAAGATACATGAGTGATTCAATTGTCTCTGGCCTCAGAATATTCCACGATGTACCAACACTCATGTCCTGAAAACAAGCCATGCATAAATAGTCAGATCACAATCTTTCAGAAGAAAGTCCTGGACAGAGAATTGCTAACCTCTCCATTATGGAAGTAATAGTTCTCTCCAGCCAATTTTGTTGGCGTTGACTCATAAAAATTATAGCACGTCCAGGCAAGCTGCAAATAAAATAGAGAAAACACTTCAACAAAAGAAACCAAACATTCTGTGCTAATGAGAAAGGGATGAAACATTATCTCAAAGAAGAAAGCAGCAATTGAAATTCTTGGAGAAAATAGAGAATTGTTTCATAACAATAGACCATTGTATCATAACAAGGTGAATTGAGCTATGCTTGATAATTGATAAATCGGAAGCATCTAAGGACAATGCCAACCTATCTTCACTCTTTTGCCCAATAAAGTAGCCTAGCATAGAAACAGTACATGGCTTTGAAAGTTCTCAGATACAAGATACCACATGCCGCATGGATTCAACTAAAACAAAGGACTTCCATTGAAAGGAGCATGCATTTAGGTCTCATCTTTTCCATAGCATGATAAGTTACATGATGAGTTTTGCTTTTAAACTGACTGAATTAGATGTTGCTAGACTTTCATCTGCTGATTTGTTGGGGTTGATGGATAATTGGTCTTAACATGTTACAAGAAAGGCAACTGAGGTAGCCAGCCACCCACAAAGATTTCCCATTCTTTCATTTCACCCTGATTTTAATTAATAAACAAAACCATTTTGCTACAGTAAAAAGCAGATACCTCTTCTGCAAGTGACAAAAATCTCTCTGCATTTTCAGGGTCATAACCAAATGATCCCAAAGCCAGCATACCAGGAGCAAAGCACGCTAATTCATCCATCTGAACATGTTAACTAATCAAAAGTTAACATCAACAAGATAACAAGTGCATGAGATAAATAACTTTAAAAAGAAAAGTGCCAAAGAGACTACCTTATCAGACAGATAATCACCATTTTTTTCACAAATGTATGTAAAAGATGATTGTTTTGTTTTCCTAACCAAGCCCAGCAGACCTTTCATGGATGTCTCCCACATTTCTCTATTTAAAAAAAAAAAAAGGAAAAAGAAAAAAAAAGGCATCTGAATTAGCAAAACTGATGAAATCATCTCTCCTTATAACACGTATTAGTGAAATGCCATGCTAGTATATAAATTGAATGTGATTCAACCATTATTTAAACCGCATGAAACTCTGAGACAGTAAAATTTTGTTTTCCTAATAAAAGAGATGATAAACAGTTTCAACCTGTAATGCTTCACGGCTTCGGTTTTGTTCCCTTGTATCCATGCTTTGAGTAAGTATTCGTAAAAGCTGGATGGATGAACAAATTGAATTAAGAAAGTCATCTTTCAATTGGCAGAATAAAATGCATCAGCAACTTTCTATCCGCTATAGCTATCAACATCATAATTTAACCACCTATTAAAGAAAAAAATAACCAAACTGGAAATATAATTAAGGTTTGTTTGGTTTAACTTATTTTGGGACTTTTGGCTTGTTTGCTTAAAATAAGCCGGCCCAAAAAATAAGTTTCATTTGAGGGAGCTTATCAAAAAGGCTTATAAGCCCAATTTAATGAAATTTTCAGTTTCCAAATTTATCCCATAGTATTTTATAATTCCAAAAAAAAAAATCTCTTTGATTCCCTTTCATCCCATTGTACCTTCCGAACCACCCTTCTCATGCAAAAATATTTCTAAACCACTCTTTATATGATAGACAGTGTGATGGTATTTATTTAAGGAACATTATTGTAAATAAGTAGATTTGTAAACATTTTAATTTATTTTTGTTAAGCTTAAATTTTATCCATTTAGACAAAGTTGTCGATACACCAAGTAACTCTCAACACCAGGAAATTCCTAAAACTCCACTAAGGGTGTGCTTGGATAGTAGTAAAAGACAAAACATGTAAAAGAAATAGTGGGGGGTAGTGTTATCATAAACTGAATAAAGATTTGGATGGAAAGAAAGAAGTGATGATGAAAATACAGATAACAATGAAAAAAAGTAAAATTGCTAGACTACATAAATGTCATGTTGAAGTAAAAGAGGAGGCTTCTACATTGACTTTTAGATAGGGTATCCAAACATGCCTCAAGTAACAAAAATAGAAAACTCAATTAAATTTGAAATGTTTGACTCATCTTTAGGTGGGCAGATCCAGCCATTACCTAGGATTCCCTTTTTAAATCCCCCAGCAGCAAGTGGAAAAAGAAAAGAAAAGAACTGAAAAACAAGAAAAAAAAATTCTATAATTTCCATACTGATATGATTCTAATTTGTATCAACATACTGAGTTTGACATCCCATAAAACTTTGCTGAAAATTCCACTGTTTTCACATCTTGCCACAATCACCCTGCCGCAGATAGTAGTGTCGTTGGTTCATTTTTAAAAATTTTGTAGGGGACATTTAACAATAACAAAACAATGAATTCTGGACAAAACAGATTTCCATTTCTATGAATTGAGCAATCCATTTTAAGCTAAAAGAATAAGCTAGATTTGTAGAACAATACCTGTCACCCATGGCACCAAATGTAATTGTTGAGTGTGAGGAGGCTGCTCCTGTGTGAGGGTTAATGTAGATAGGCAGCAACCCATCACTGGGGAATGTGTTATGTAAGTGTGTTATAACGCTCTCTGCCTGCAACAGAGGAATGCACAAAGCATTTATGAACATCTTTAATTAATTAAAAGAAAAAAAAGCAAACCAAATTTCCAATTCCAAGCAAATGTGCTTGATTCTACATCACTACCAACTTCTAAGCCATTTTCCAGATGTTTAGATGAGCATCTAGCAACATTCAGTCATTTTATTCAACATTTAAAGAACAGCAAAGCTTTGTATGCCTTTTCTAAATGGCATTAAGTTGACCAGCCATCACCAGAACATGTGACATCACTGCCAGATTTGAAATTGATTCCAATTTTTCAGAAGAAACATGTTCATGCACAAAATGCATAAAAAAAAAAAAGGCTTGCACAAGATCCATGACTCTTGTTTGCATGCAGAGGCATTAGATGAATAATGGGAGAACTTTCAGAATAATTAAAAGAACCTTCTGCTGGTACTTGGGGTCTCCAGTCCTCTGAGATAGGGCAATGAACTCAAGCTGCTCGGTGCCAGAATCAGCTAGGATGCTGTCACCCTGAAATCAAGAAAAAATTCATGTCTTTTCATTTCTTCTCTGTTACTTTTTTTTCCTTCAAATACTTGCGAAAGACTTTTCAAACTCAAGAGAAGAACACATCACAAGGATGACAAGCTGTCATC
>JAYJMB010058420.1:0-17095 GCA_036873735.1 Pouteria campechiana | reverse complement strand
CAGGATTGGTGGGAGTGGAAAGGATTTGAGAAGCAAACAAAGGGTTAGTGCTCTCTCTCTCTCTCTCTCTCTCTCTCGTATTTCGTGTTATTTATCTGACTTCTCTATGATGCCTCTCAGACATTGCCTGAGCCGGTTTCTGACCCACGTAAGCTGCCCGAGTGGAATTTTGATGGATCGAGTACTGGACAGGCTCCAAGAGAGGATGGTGAGCTCATTCTAAGGTGACGTATGTTTCGCGTTTTTCCATCCTTTTTTTGTTTTTTGGTTTTTACCTTTTGTTCTGAAAATAATTTTATTTTTTTTTATGTAATGTTTTCTATTAATTTTTTGTTGGCAGACCTCAAACCATCTTTAAGAATCCTTTTCTGAAAGGGAATAACATTCTGGTAACTTTTGTTTCATTTTTGGAATGCTGGGGTTTTTATAGTAATAGCTTCAAATTATTTAATTTTTGACATTCCTGCTATTCAATTTAAATTTGAAGGTATTATGTGACACATACACACCTGGTGGGGAACCGATCCCCAGTAATAAAAGATTTGATGCTGTGAAGATATTCAACCATCCAGAAGTTGCTGCCGAAGAGCCCTGGTCTTTTTCTTTACCTTTTTCTTCTGAAGATTTTTTTTGACATTTCATTTGAAATTTAAGAGCATATATATATATATATATATATATATATATCTGAAGTTTTTATGCCTTATATAATTGATAGTAGATACTACTCTATGGGGCTCATCTGTGTAGCACGCCTAAAGTCATGGGAGCTTTTTATGCTGGAGCATGCATCGGGCCCATGTGTAATGTCACTAGTGTTGTGATAATTCTTTTTGTCAAACCATCACATAAATCTTAGGATCGTTTATATTGCATCATTAAAAATTAATAAACAACTCATGCATATTTATGCATTATCTTTTGATATTTCTATTTTAGCTCATCATAAAAATAGAAATTACCCTTTAGTCACTACACATTAAAAGTCCACACCGTATTAGATACATTAAAACCCAAAATACCTGAAACTTAATAGATTACTTTGAATGGGCTTATCTTTATATGATAATCCACAATACATAATTATTTTACATATAAGCCTAATGTTGGATTTATGATCCAACAATTACAGCACCCTTAGGTCAAATGTATAGAAGGAACTATTTGGCAGGTTACATAATGCTTTGTAGTGTTGTCCCTTTTAATCGTTTTTCAGAAATGTTCACCTTGAGAGTTAAACCTAAAACCTCAAGGTTTTTCCTGGTTTTTGAACCAAAAATGTGACCAATAAATATTTTTTTTTTTGTCGTGCTTGATTGGTTATAATCAAACGAGGATTCCCTCAGCCATGCATTTTCCTATGCTGTATGGCTTTTGGCAAAAAATATGATATTGTAACATGGGCTTCTTTACAGCAGTTCCACCTCGTGGAATTTGTGACCTTCTGCATGTCTTGTTGATTATGATCTATTGTCAAGTGTTCTTAAATTGACAGAATTGTGTGAGTAGGTTTGGGATCGAGCAGGAGTATACTCTTCTTCAAAAGGATGTCCAGTGGCCTCTCGGGTGGCCTGTTGGTGGTTTTCTTCGCCCTCAGGTGTTGTATTACTATCCTAATGATTATTATTTGTTTGACAAAACAAAAGCACCAGTGCAGTCCAAAAGCAGATTCCGTGAGAAATGGGAATAGTCCTCTACTCCCCACAGTGATGGGATGAACATTGACAACCATAACCGTTTTTCTGCACTCAACAGAGCCAAATTGGATGGTTAAGAACATTTGATGAGAGATATTTTGGCAGTATCTTCTGTTCTTCACCATTTGGCTCACCGTATGAATGATTTCGATTCTGATATGTGAGCCCCACTTTTGCAAATTGATGGGCAAAACCAGCTCGCTTAATGCATGGCCTATACATGAGACATGAGAAATGCTTCCTTGACATGTTTTTATTGGTGAAGATTGATCTAGTGTGAATGCATCATAGCCCAAGATTGTGAGCTAGTCACCACCCATTTTCAACCGGTAAATCTGTAGAAGAACAGAGTCAACAGTAAACAAGATTACTCAGTTGCTGCTATCCATGAACAGGCATGTGCAACGATGTTGATCACTAATTCACCATATACATGTTCAGGGTGCTTAGACGATCATTCGTTTGAGCTTGCGAATGAACATAAAATGAAAAGAAGGTGAAGATGCAAATTCAAGTTGAAAAGGTGTCTCTTTAGCGTTCTAAAGATGATGGGACCAAAGTACAGACATGCATGTTCATTGTTCACTTTGCTTATTGAGTTGGATGTGCACGTGCAGGGACCATACTATTGTGGGGTAGGGGCTGACAAAGCATTTGGTAGAGACATTGTGGAAGCTCATTACAAAGCATGTCTCTATGCTGGAATTAACATAAGTGGCATAAATGCAGAAGTTATGCCTGGCCAGGTAATGATCTTTTGTTAAACAGATTTCTTTTTACATTTTCACAAGTAGGTAGTACTGATGTGGCCCATTTCGATTGTGCATTTGACATTCAGATGCCTCGTCTATTCTATTCAATTAATATGATAATGCTTCCATTGTTTATAGTTCCCAACACATTGGATTTGTTGGAAGTGAAAAAATTGCATTTAGCAGAATTTAAAATAGTAGATCATCCTGTCAAAAATTAAGCTGCAAAATGGATCAGCAATTTGCTTTTATTGTTTGAGGGGCAGAGAGGACATGCAAGAATGATGGTTTGAATACCGTTGAAATTGTTTTCATCACCCATAAACGGGGACCAGTGGCTTAATGCAAGAAGATTTGCTTTTGTTGCTTTTATTAAAATTCTGTCCTTCTGTTAAAATCTTCCGTCATACTTGGTTTGAACAGTGGGAATTTCAAATTGGCCCTTCCATTGGAATTGTTGCCAGTGATGAGTTATGGGTGGCTCGCTACATCCTTGAGGTATCTGAATTACTCTACGCAGAGAAAGTTCCTTCTGGTAAGGTGACTAATAAATCTATAATGCATTTATTTCTCTAATCCTTTTTTTGTATGTAAAACAGAGGATTACAGAGATTGCTGGAGCAGTTTTGTCATTTGATCCAAAGCCAATTCAGGTCTACGCATGATTATCTACCGAGTCTGCCATTTAGACTAACCCATAAATTATTTGAATACTTTTTTGTTTTCGTTGCATATTATGCACTACATACTTCGAATTATATGAAAACGTTGATGGCCTTTCGTCCTTTGTCATTTTAAGCATTCAGATGCACCTTTTTGTTGACTAGTAATTTTTTAGTTTAGATGTTCAAATCGTAGTTACCTTGCTACTCATGTTGTGGGTCTGATCATCCCAGATCCAAATTGCAAATTCCAACTTGGAAATGTAACTTTTGGCCTTCTTGATTAATCTAGTACTAGCATTCAACTAACTCGTACATTACAAAAATTAACTTGTTTGACCATCTATAAATTGAACTTTGATCGATTAGAATCTTTATGCTGTAAATCTAACCTATTTAATAACAACAGCTGCATTGATCCTACCCTGCTACTCTGCTCTATAATGAGCCACATCCTTGCAGAATCATTTTGATAATGAATGTAGTTTCCAATTTGAAAGACCAAGTAAATTGAATATCACGTTTTCCTCTGTTTGCCAAATGATTCTAGCTGTCGGATTGGTGTAAGTTAGATGGGTGTCTGGAAGAAAATAGCAGGGAATCGGATATTTAAAATCATCTGACCATCAGGATTTTTGGAATAGTATCTGCTGACATTGAACTTGTCTAAATTCTCTTGGACGGTTTCTTGTTCAATGAAAATCAGGGTGACTGGAATGGATCGGGTGCTCACACAAACTACAGGTCAGTCAGTCATAATGATAAATTTCTTTCCCTATCATCTGCTTACACAGTTGCAAATTTCACCACTAAGGGTCAGAAGTAAAAAACTCTGAATAAGATTAATTGCTGGTTCGTTTATTTCAGCACCAAGTCCATGCGTACAGAGGGGGGAATTGATGCCATCATCAAGGCCATCGAGAAGCTGGGCCTGCGTCACAAAGAGCATATTAAAGCATATGGGGAGGGCAACCAGAGAAGATTAACAGGCCGCCATGAAACTGCAAGCATCAACGCATTCACATGGGTAAGGAAAATAGATTTTTCTGAAGATTAATAGTTAAGATGAGAGAATTGAATGCATGTCTCTCTTATGTTTCATTTTACATAGACTTTTCAATCCTCATCATTATTGGGTCGTCTTATATGTTTTTTTTTTTTTGTTTTTTAATCTTTATTCAAGATCAGAAGATAGGCCACCTTGCTGCTTGTGATAATGTGCAGTAAACTTCCATTAATTTTACACGTAGTTGTTCAATGAGCTTTCTGTAGTCGCAGGGATTTGCAAACCGAGGAGCATCCGTTCTTGTAAGCCGTCACACTGAAAAAGCATCCAAAGGTGAGGATTGTGTTGTAGAAAAAAATTATTTATTTTTAAATAAATAAAGAAGTTTTTACACTCAATAAAACTATTTATTATCCATATATTTTTGATTTTTTTAGGATTCGTGGTTCACATCACATTGATAAAGCTCTTCTTTGTGCATGCACCGCACATACTTTGCTCCAATACAGGACACCCGCAAATTAGTGGTGTAAATTGGGTTAGAGTCAACCTGTAAGTTTGGGTTGGAATTTAAATTTGGATTGAAAAAGGTAGCCAATTTTCAAAAAAAAAAAATCATATCATGCGCGAAATGTAAGCATATATCTCTATTGTAATATTTGCATTCCTCTTTTTTAATCTTAACCGTAAAAATGAAAAAACTACGTGCTAATTTTTTTAAAAGGTAATATATATATATATATAATAGAAAAGCATTTATTAGATTAATTTTATCACCAATACTAATTTATACAATATTCATATATTTACGCTAATATAAACATCATTTAATTAAATTTGGTTTGTATATTTATAAATTAGAGCAGTTAATTTAAAAATGATCAAATTTTATTAACTAAAATCAACCCACACTTAACTCAAAAATTTCAAGGTTGAGTTGGAATTTTAAAATTCAGGTTAAAGACAAAGTTGGGCTAAAATTTATAAAATAGGGTTATGATTGAATTCGCAAAAATTTGTATTTACACAATCCGGCTTCCGCATCTATGTACTGGACTTATGGAGTAATGTCATTTTTTGTTGGTCCAAAAAATAAGGTATATGATAAATTATAAAATCAAGCAAGATTTGAAAACTAAATAAATATGCAAAAGCAAGAATATAATAATAGTTTAAGTATGTAAGCATTCAAGATAATGAGCACATAAAGAAGTATAATGATTTGGGCCAACTCATTACTTCATTTTTTCAATATCATCCGGAAACTCTAACAATACCATTTGGTTTTACTGTGCTTACTAAGGAACATAGTACTGCTGAAAGGATTACCTTTCCAAACTAGCAGAATTCCAAAACCCAAATTAGAAATAAAGATTTATAAAGGAACGTTTCTAAGTAAGCTAAAATGTAGATAAAGTAAGCTTAAATATAAAGATTACTCCACCAAAATCTTGTGATTTAAGGTTTTCTTAAGATGGATTTGATTTAGCTTGAAAATTGATTGAAAGTTGAAATGAAGTGGAATGAATACGCTTGAAAATATTTAAATTTATTTTTATGAAATATTACCATAGTAAAGATCTCAATAAATCTTTGTTGCTTCCTCAGTCAATGCAAAGTGTTTCCTTTGTTTATTTGTTTCCGAAACTTAGTAAAACTTCCTTATCTTAAATTCAAGTTATGGACAAGTCTTATACTCATCAAATTCATACCTATAGACTCAACATTTTTTCATGTTCTAATTTTTTTCTTTGAAATTGATATATACATTTGCTTCGGTGAATAATCAAAACAAAAAATCTTTCTCATTTTTTTATTAATGAAATTTCTTGCGTCATGGCAGGTTACTTTGAAGATCGACGACCAGCAGCAAACATGGACCCTTATGTGGTCACCTCCATGATAGCCGAAACAACCATTCTCTGGAACTCCACCACCGAGTTCTAGAAAAAATCATCTTTATCTATATATGCACCGGCTGAAAACAGTAGCTATCTTCCTCTTACTCTTTGGAAAGAGTAATTATCCCTAAAGTAGAACTTCTATGCAATAATAACACTAAACGTTACACTCATGATCGATCTGTGTGCCAGTTGGGACATGGTTTACGGCTTATTTGCTTAAAATAAGTCTTTTTGTTGGGTTTACAAGCCTGCTATCATGCATAAGCTGTAATCACTTCGTGGGTGCTTATGGGCCTATGAAACTTTTTTTTTTAATTTTATCGTTAATAATATTTTATAATTTCAAAACTAACCAATTGTTTTCGCCTCCCACCCCAATTCCACCCTATTATTAATATTTATTCAAGAAGAAAAATTGCTGTAAATAATTAAACTTGTAAATATTTTAATTTATGTTTGTTAAGTTTAAATTTTATTCATTTATATAAATTTGTGAATAATAGAATTATTTTTTATCAAGTGTAAAAAATTTATTGAAATTTAATCTTTATATATATATATTATTAAATTAATATTTATTAAAATTATTTATTTTAATTTATACAAAGATTACAATTGCATTATCTTATTCAAGACTTCATTTATCTAGCCTTAGAATTGTAACCCGGAATGGAACCGCCTGACCTTAAAAAAAATTAGAGTAGGTTCAACATTAAATCAAATCAATTTAATAAAAGAGTAGGGTAGGAAAATTGACCCGAGTTGTACCCTCACCAAATAACTTCAATTACTTAATAACTGTGGTTGCTTCCCAGCCATCAACCCTGGCCAAACCAAAATACGCCTGAACAAGAAATGTAGTCTATCTGTGTGAACCTTTCTGGATTCTTTGAAAAATTTTCAATTAAGTAAATCGCTTGGGTACTTTTGTTGGTAGAAGACGTCATCTGTAACTCAAATATCCCACACGCCCGTACCCTAAAAAAGCGAGCATCTCGGTAAATAACAATGATGTTCATACCAACTCTACCATCTCAATCCTCGAGCAGGATAGCAAACTAATTAATCGAAGCCTTATCTTTCTTTTACAAGGAATCCACATAAATCACGCTTATTCGTGATTTCCTTCTTTGATACCATGAAAATCACTGATACAATGATACCATAATGGAATTATGTAAGTAATTTGGTAAAAATCTCCAATAATCTTTTGCATTATGACTCGTCTTAATATAATACAAGACTACGGCTATTTAACGAATGTATAACAATAAGCAGGGGTACAGCTATTTATAGAACATATAACAGAGTTGCTATATCTTTGATGTTCACACACTTCACCAAGGCATCATTAATAAAATCCAAACCGTTTATTATTATTATTATTATTTTAATTTTAAATTCTATATTTTATAAAGAAAATCAGGAATGTTTATCATTTATGTGGGCCACGGAAGCAGATAAAATATTAAAATATAAACTTATAAAGCATACAGACTACATGAATAATCTATTAACTAATTTAATTAAAAACGAGTAGGGATAGGGCTGTTGATTTTCACTCGAGAAGGCATCAACGTGACCGGTCGGCCCTTAAGTTTTCGTCCTATGTGGTTAGCTTGTCTACAAAAGTGATTAGTACTTAGCCATTAACCAATTTCTTCGTTAACAAGCAAACAATTCGCATATAATACTAGATTTTTGTTATAGAAGTCTTTCAATGAGGAAACTCTAGCAACTCTTCCAATGCCAACGACAGCTTGTCTTCCTTTGGGGTTAATCCTTAGAAGGAAGAAGATTAACAAGGCTCAACACGAAAAGGCAGTAAGAAACAATTATTCTCTCCGCTAAACCATCTTCTTTTTTTTATTTTTTTAATATTTATTGCCATGAAACCATCTTTTCCTCCTCTTTGTAATCCTGTAAAATATCAATAACGCATAAAACCCCTACTGCATTCTAAATAAGCATGTGTTGGCTGCAGATAGAGCCACCCTCCAAACCAAACAGCTATTCCATTTCATCTCCTTTTCAATATTGGGAAGTTGTCTTGAGAATAATGTGCCCATGCCTGGAAAAATACATTCTACATGCCTTCCAATTTTTTTTTATAATTAGGTTCCATATGTGTTGATCACTGAGAAAAGAAATCAATGTATTTTGTAGCAGCTAGCTTCTCCCACAGGCGCCATGTGTGAATTAGCAAGCAATATGTAAATATTTGTCTCATGGGAGTTTGCAGTGACTGCCAGTCCCAAGCCGGGATAAAAGACAATGGTTCCATCAAATTAGCAGCCGCTCTCAGGGAGAAAACAACAGACGTTGACTGAATATGCTTATACCTGTCACATGAATTCCAATTTCTTTGTCAATGAGCGCTTGACACAGGAGGATATGACTATAATGTGATAAGAAAATCAGATCAGTTTTGACTGATGTCTTGAATATCGATGCCTGTAGAAAATTCTGCTCTTCTTCGGAAAAAAGAAAGAAAGATTTGTTTTAGACTATTGATCAACAAATTTTCTTTTGTTCTAGATTCAAGAAACAGCCAATCTTTACGAAAGCCGAATGTTTTCTATATTTTGCTGCCTTCCATCCATCACTAAGACTAGATCAGCAAAGTCAGGCACCCGAAGGAAGATGATCGCTGATGCTAGTAAGAGAAGCGTTAGTAATATTGACTCAAGTAACCTGTATCTGCCGCTGGATATCATTGCTGAAGTATTATTAAGGCTTCCAATCAAATCTGTCATTAGGTTTCGATCGGTCTCCAAAGAATGGTTCAACCTACTCTCTGATCAGGCATTCATCAATGCCTATACTCTTTTGTCCCCCTCAAAGCCTGGTCTAATATTCCAGACATGTGGCCAACACAAAAAATTGATGTTCTTTGATGTAGAAACCATGGAAAGGAGAACCTATTCTTTCCCAACAGAGAATGAGGGTGCCGAAAGCAGCAGTAGCAGCAGCAAGATGACTATCCATGCATCCTGCAACGGCTTTGTCCTCCTTGAAAGTGCACAATGCTACTATGTTTACAATCCTATTACCCGTTCTTGTATGACAGTTCCTCTCCTTCCCAGAGGATTTGGTAGATTTGATCTTCATACGCTGGCTTATGATTCGATGAACAAGAAGTTTAAAGTTATATGCGGCACGAAGAGGGAGTGTGGGTACATGTGTCACATTTTTACAGTTGGGGAAGGCAAAAACTCTTGGAGAGAGATTCTAATACCATCCCCTCATCGTCTGTATAACTTTCCGCCAGTCTACACAGACAGATATTTACATTGGATGATTCATAGCAATGATGTTGAGAACATGGAAGATGTGTGGGACAATGAAGCCGAATCAGAAGGCCACATTCTGACCTTGGATGTTTGTAGTGAAGTATTTCACAAGACAATCCACCCCCAATGCTTGTCTGGAGTCTCCACATTGTTAGAGACAAATGGGCGTCTGTGGTTTGTTGACCACTTATCAAGCACCCAGCTGAAGTTTTGGGTTCTAAAAGACTGGGAGAAGCTGAAGTGGGTGGAAGAATTCATCTTGAATGCAGATGAACAAGTGGCAGGTTTTTTCGAAAATTTCCATCCTTTGCAGATTTTTGGCGGTCAGGGAAGTTACAAGGTCATCCTCAAGAGTAACAAAGATTTATTCTTTCTGTTGGATGTGGAGAACAAGCGCTGGACATCTCTTGCAATCCCCGAATTTATGTCGTTCGAGTCTGATTTTGAGGAGAAATACTCACCAATTAAGCATACCAACAGCCTTTGAGAAAGTTATAACAGGCTTATGTTTGAAACTAAAAATTTATCTTGTTAAGTTTGGATTAAACTTAAATTAGTTTTTCTTATGAGTTTCATACAAAATCATTGTTTTAATTGCCATGGCTAGCGAAATGCAACTACGAGTCTCATAGTTCACATTACTATGTTGACCAGGATGGCTATTACCAAGCTTCTTTCATGCATGAATTTATTCGTACATCTTGGGTTGGGATGGATTTAATGTAAGAACTATGATAGTACCGACATTTTCAAATTTTTGCTCTTAACACCATGTGTACCAGAATCATTTTAGTTTTCTAGATATGATGAGCCTTGCATGTTAGATGCCTAGTGAAAGTAATCTCATTTTTATCGACTGCTGTGTTATGGGTTGAAGATTCAATACATTCTCATGTGAACATGTTGTCTTCAGAGGTCGCAATCCCTGCCACATTTTTAATGAGCTCCAACAGCACTTCAGTTTTAGAGCGATTATGTTCAGGGTAGATAGAATTAAAGCTCACGTACTTACTGAAGATAAGTCTTGAAATCATCCCCAAAGAAATCATACGAACATATTGCATTTTCCTCACGCTTTTTAGTGGAATATTGACGAATTGATCGAGTGAAGCATTCAAGTAATATTCTAAACCTTACAGAACAAGCAGATCTAAAAACACACAGGTTTAATTTAATCTATAATCATCGATGGAGTGTAATTAAAACCCTAGAAATCCAATTGAACAAAGCAAATTCTCCCCACTGGCCAACCAGGGAAAAAGGAAATGAAATGAGAACAATAGAGGATAGAATAAATCAATCCAAATATGACATGAACCATCCTCTCCTCTTCACTTTCAAACCCCATCTTACTCTTCCATGGCATCACCTTCAATCACTGTCACTTTTTCTTTCAATGGAGTGATCTTTGTGGACAGAACCTCTGTAACAGCAAAACCACAGGTAGCAGTTAGCCATCTTTCATGAACACTAACAGCAAAGTAAGACTTTGGACCTTCCACTTGAGATCAGAAGTATGTGGAAGCTAAAATAAAGCCAAATGCTCCACTAAAACAGCAACATATCATGTCCATTGATGACCAAATAAGCAATTACACACTGGCAAATAAGAGTTTCCTTCTTTTATTTCTTTGTTAATTATTTTTGCATCAAAACATTTATGCCAAAAAGAGGCTCAGTTTCCAAATACTAAGTCTCTAATATGGGAACTTTTTCCTAGGGCAGAAAATTATGTTCCCATCACCAAGAGATCATGTCACACAGGATATCATGCCTTAATGTGCCTATTTAAAGGATGTAAATAGAAGAGAAAATTAAATTACTAACTAACCAGTCTGTCCCTTCGCAAATGTATAGCCTTTTGAGCTGACATAAGTGCGAGGATTTGGCAGTTTGTGATTCCTCAAGTACTCTGTATGACCCTGCAAGCACAACAAGGTTTAAAGAGTAACTAAAGGTTTATATTGGATACCAATAACAACATAACCTCATCCATTAAGCACAAACCTTGGTTATTACACAGACGTCAACATTGCTTCCACTTCCTAGGTCATTAAAAATTCCAGAGCATATTGCCTCACTAACAAGCTTTATTCCTTCATCTCTCTGCAAAAGAAACCCCCACCACCTTATGTCAAACCTTCTAAAACATTCAGCAATTTTTTTTTCTTTTTTGCTTCTCTTTTAATACATTGGCAATTCAGGATTAGAAACGTTTCTAATTTTCATCAACAGCATCATCAGGATTCAATATAGAATGAGATAGGTCCATGAAAACTACCAGAAGAGACCATATAACATGCCAACTACATGTCATCACCTGTGTTGAGAGATAATGGAACCATTTCCAAAGGATGTGAAATAAAAGAAGCAGACTGAAAACATCCTATCTACTTTGGCCAGACTCTAGCTATTCCTCCTATTTTCATGGTGATTTTGCCGCACAGTTCACCAAGACAAACTCCCAATTCAAGATGAAAATAAGGCTTAGCTACAAAGCTAGCTAAGTCCCTTTGCTCATGAATATCTGTTGAGCTCTCGAGAAAGGACATCAGCAGCTACCACATGCAAGTTCTGTTATGGAAATGGATTCTACAGAAGCCCCACTGATTGCTACAACCTCCTATTTTCTTTCCCATTGATAGGACAATATTAAGAAGAAAGCTTACACTCAGGCCCTCCTTGTATTTAGACTCGAAGATGGCCATTGCAGCAAGTGAACCAGAACCCATGGTTGCAAATGGAAGAGTGTCAGTTGAACCATGAGGGTAGATCTGCACAGAATAAATGGTTAATTTAAAATTATAAAAAAAGTCAGCATTTTTAAAGGCATACAGGCTTTGACTTACTGTGTGCAAATGTGGTCCAGTAACATCAACACCACCTAGCACGAGAGCAGCACTAACATAGCCTTGGTAACTGCCCAGGAGGCAACATTGTCAGCCTCATCTTTAGTATAAGAAATTCTACAAACAGAGATCCATTGTCAAAAGTGAAATGTTCTTGTGGTCTAGAAAAGTAGACCAACCTGAAAAGATGAGATTTCAAAAGGGTAAGAGCAGTAATGACCCTTGACTCACGCCCAGTTGCATAACGGTGTAGCTGCAGCTGAGAGCTGACCATATCTAGGGAGAAACAAAAGGAAATAGAAACAGGCATCACTATGAATCTTGCAGGTCTTGTCAATGCTATCTAATACTTGACAGCATGCTCCAGCAGTGATGCAGTAACATTAGACAGCACCGTGATAGTTCTCAGCAACCACAAGAATTCATGATCAAGAAAAATTTAGCAGTGTGCCTCACAAATTAGAATTATGAATCTGGACAAGCAATGGATATGGTGCAAAATAGAAACCACATCCTTGAGCCAATCCCACAAGATGATAGTAGTTCTTTTTCTCAGGCATCTTGTCATAGCTATAATTCAATTTTTTTTTTGGCAATTAAGCAAAAAGGAAACAAAGAAAATACTTAACAAATTTGTTTCCAGCATCAGGAAAAAGTGGAAATCAGGAATACAGGAATTGTTTGCAGCACCAAAAAAAACCAGAAATCAGGAACATTAAACCCCTTTCCCCTTCTACCAACTATAAACCATGGTTTTAAATATCAGGACTAGCAGTACATGGGCCCAACTGGAACCATGTACAAAGCAATGCATTGCATTGGTGTTAGTGCCATATAAATCCACAGACCAATGTCAATCTTCTCTGGTTCTAGCAAAAAATGGAAAATGTCCGAAAGGGTGAAAATGGGATACGCAAGACTGTAGCTTTTGAATGAACTTGACATAATACCCTCCTTTAATAAGAACATTATTTATCAGGTCGATCCAACTTTAGAATAAAAACTAAGCATGATTTGGTGAATCATGTCCTCCTATATTGAAATATAACAAAAAGACAATAAGGAAACATCAACTTTGAAGGTTTATCCACCATTTTTTTTCTTTTTCTTTTTCTTTTTAACCACAAGAATCCACCCCACATCAATTCATTGGACTCTTAAATAAATAATAATTTCTGCAGCAGTGAGAATTATATTAGCAAAGTAATTAATAAAAGCAAAATACATAGCTAAGTTTTTTATTAAAAAAGATAAACTTGATGCGGAAAAATATGTTTAACCATGAAAAGTGTAGAGATAACCAGACTAAGTAACTGTCTTGCCAAATAAAAGAAAGAAGAGAAGAAGCTTTGTTCAAGCCCTAAAGGACTTCCTAAGATTCCCTCATGTACAAAATACATTAAAGATAGGAGGGAAGAAAAAGGAGAAAAACAGATTAAATCAAAAAGGCAATCATATTTAGGTTCTGTGTATCAGACCACAATACTGCTAATAAGCTCCATTTCAGTGGATACAGGATTTATTTAAAAAAAAAAAACCAACAAGGCTAATCTTTTATTGGCTGGACGTTTTCAAACTCGTATCCTGTAACGCATACTTGTTCATATGAATGAAATACAGTCGCATGAGCTGACAAAGTAAAGACAAACCACATTTCAAATCATTATCTATTCAGACCAACTATTGTATCTTCTAAAAGAAATACCTGTTACTGCTTCAGTATCAGCTGCAGTTCCTGCACCACAGCAGTATATGTTTGGAGCCATATAATGAATCTTCTCACAATTCTTATCACAAACAATAGGCCCCTCAGTTGCTCTAGTATCAGCACCAAGAATGACACCATCCTGATGACAAATTGACAGCAAGAACATGCTGAGTGATAAACTGTTGGCCAAGGACAAATAAATTAATATGGACATCTCACAATTAGTGCCTATTTGCAGACAGAAAAAACAAAATTTTACCTGGAAAACTATACCAACAATAGTGGTTCCTGTTTTTCGGAAAGAGGGGGGTTGAACACCTTTCTTTAGAAGCATGTCATTTCTTCTACATAAATCGAAGCTAAACCCACCCTTTGGGGGAACATCCATCACATTTTTAGTCATGCTGAAAAATGGAACCTACAATATAACAAAAAATCAAAACTTCAAATCAGAATACAAAGCAAAATTTGAAAAGGGAAAAAATATAACTTCCACATTGACAAATGGATAGACATTCAATAGAAGCTCAGGAAATCAACACCAAATCAAGAAAATGCTCACCTTGTCACTATCAATGGATGCATGCCTATAGAAATTTTGCAATGAAGAGATTACAAAAATTAGGAAAAGAGCTATTCAATAAGACTTCAATTGATGTTAAGAAATAAATAGAGAAATATTTAAACATGATCAAGAGGATGATAAGGTTATATAAGAGAAATTTTGAAAGGTTACATAAAGAGAATATTGTTTAGGAAAAAAAATTGAGTTTAAGGTTGTTTGTAATAAAAAGATTTAAAAACCATAAGAATAGTTTAAAAACATAAATCAAAATAAAAAGCCATTTAATATATTTAGAAACTTTAAGCATGTGTTTGGGTAAAGTGAGATAGGCATGTAAATGCAATACAAATGTAAATAATAAAAACAATAAATTAACATGACATATGCCTACCTAATCTATCTCTAACAACCTACTTTTTTATTCATCGTTACCTATATTTATCATCATAACTCTATCTACTCTATTTGTATTCATTTTATGTCTGACATCACCCCCTATCTTATCCTATTGACATCATTTCAATTTCTATTACCCACTATCCAAGCACACCCCAATTGCAAATGAATCAACTAAAATCAACTACTTATTCTAATGCTCATAGAGATGTATCCCTTTACTTGTTAATATCATATTGCTAACCTCGTTAGAAACATGAATGGGGATGTATTGAAAATATTAAAGACAAAATAAACACTGAAAGCAACTCAAAAAAGCAATATGATGGAAGGAATTGAAGATCTCACAAAAGGAACAAAATATGGAAAGAAACAAATACTTGTGTCATTTGTTAAACAGACCAGTTGGTGACAACAACATCCAACCCAAGTGCCCAACACATTTCGGTAACAGCTTATATGGTTACTACCCACGTAAAGGCCTTTACAGTCCAAATTTATTTTCTTTTAGATATTAGGCATCAGACATTCAATTCATTGAATCCACCATTCATGCCAGTTTTTGATAATCAGCATGAAACTTTCATTCATGAAATGCACTTTAGATTCCAGTTTTTAATATTTGAGAGCAAGGTCAATAAGCTTAGATTGGCCTTAAATTTTACTTAGGAGAGAAAATAGTCAGAAAAAATGGAAAGAAAATTTAACAAGAAAAAAGATGATAGAAAAATGGGGTTGTAACAGCTGGAACTTTGATTTTCCTTAATACGTATTAGTCATGGTTATGTAACTGCAAAATCACCAAATATAATGAGATATCTTAAAATTCATACTCAATCAAATTCGTATTTATCTTTAGCATATTTCAGGAATCCAGCGAAAGAACAACATATTCCTCCTTGGATTCAGTTTTTGATAAGGTTACAGTTGTAGTTCCTTGGGACCAGAAAACGGCTTTCAAAATCCAATTTCTATAATTTTGATTTAGTTTCTACAAAACAAAAGCAAAGGGGTGAAACATGGGTCAGGTGGATTTGAATCGAGGTCAACCCACACTAACCTTGTTTGTAAAAATTCCTACTCAATAAACCTTAACCCTATTTGTTAAACCTCAACTCGATCCTAATCCAACCCCTAAAAATCCAGATTGAATTCGCATTGACAATTTGGATTTATAGTTCAGGTCATTTAGAATTTTTACTTTAACTTAGTTTTAAACAAATATTTTCTGAGTGTTCATTTGGAAATTGGGAAAGAGGTGGAAAAGAAGAGGAAAAAGTGGACAGATAATGGAGGACGGCTGCAGCGAGGGGAAGGACGCTGCGGAAGGAAATACAGGAATGGAAAGGAAAAGAAAAACCAGAATTGTAGAGGGACGCAAGTAGAATTTCTCTTTTCAAAGAACGATTCTTTAGCAGGGAAAAGACAACCAGATAAGCCAAAACTAAAATCCTTTTGCACTCGTATAATGAATACAAGATGTTCGTAGAAATTCAACATGCCTCCAGGATTTCGGATAAAAACCAAAGATCAAAGCACAATCAAAGAGAGAGGGAGATCACAAACCCTAATTTCCTCAATTCTTTGCTGTTGAAGGAAAAAATAAGGATTAGAATTACCTTTTAGACCTTCGAGATCGAGAGAGCTAGAAGAGCTTGTTCTTTGCTTCGCCGCGGGCAGGGGAAGGGAGATTCTTTTGAGGAAGAAAGCATTCTTGGATTTTAATTTAGGCCCCGTTCTATTATTTTAAGACAAAATAACCCCATCTTTTACTTATTTCAAAAAAGAACCTGCATTTTCTCAACATAGTTTCTCAATTTGTTAGAATGTTGAGATGAATCTATGATAGATTTTTAAAAAAAATCTCAATTTTCTAGAATTTTTTATGAATCTATGCTGGATTTTAATTTTAAATCTAGCTAAATTAACTTGGGTATTTTTAACTAAATCTAGAAACCTATGGGGGTTTTTGGAAATATACTATATGCTTTCTTTGCGAGAAAGAAAGGGGGTTCGACGTGAAAGTCTCCCATACAGTCCTCTCTTGGTGATCCTAGCCATCGGATTTTCACTGGGCAATAGACAGCGTCAATTCATTAGCTAAAATCTACACCATCATCAAGAAAACCTAAAAAAAAATCAGGTGATTCATGCAATGTGAAACGGAAGATTGCTGTGTGTTTTTGTCATCGACGACCCAAAATCAGCTTCATTTTTCCAGAGAAGACAAACAAGTTGAGTGCGCACATGCACTATATATATA
>JAYJMB010058409.1:6810-27029 GCA_036873735.1 Pouteria campechiana | reverse complement strand
TTTTTTTCTCATTTTACCCTTCACCCTCTTTTCCACTCGCCTTTTCTAAGATAGACCTTTTTTTTAAATATTTGGTCTTAAAAAATATTTCTCACTCCAGCCAAATACCATATAAAATGATTTTTATTTATTTTTTGTCTTCGATGCGACATATCTGTACATTAGTAAGCATTTTTTTAAGCTTTCCAGTTAAAAAAGGTTCATTGATTTGATTTTTTTGTTTCTTTGACACTCCGAGTTTTATCCGGTGAATTTGTGCCATCCGATATTTCCAATTCAACCGTTTATGAATCGGCCTCAAATTGGACCGTTCTTAAGAATATTTGAAACTCAATGTTTCTTTTGTGGTCATAAAAATTAACAAGGGCCCCCTTTTAGGCACTTATAAATTCATACCCGTGTCCCGTTCAAACTAGACCTCGGAACGTGTATAGGCTAGCCCCATCCGCGAGAGCATCTATGTTTGATAAGAACGCAGCAGCCCCCGCAGCGCCCAACTACCCCAGCCACCACACTCCCCAAGCGGCAATTCTACTCGCTCTGTCACCCTTTCGAAATCTACACATCTCACGCGTCAACGTCAGAAAAACGTGAGATAACGACCGTCCGTCGGATAATCTTCTCTCATAGGATTCGTATTCGAATTTTTATAAAAATAAAGGGGCACTTTTGAAATATTAACAAATAAACTTATAAATATATAAAATATTTACAAATATATCAATTTTATTGACCATATTAATGACTAATGTAGGAACTGGGAAAAGATGTTAACATATGTTATAGACCATCATCATAGTCGCCAATGAAACTAGCATGATTACAATTTTTAATATAAATTTAGAAATATATTTATAAAGATTTTTAAAATATAGATATATTTATAATTTCAAGTAAGGGTTTGCATGGTGAACCCAAACCCGCCTGAACCCAACCCAAATTTGGCTAGGTTTGGTTTCGATTTTTATTTAAAAAAAAAAACTAAATTGGATAAAGCATGACCTAAATCGATTGAAGGGTGAGTTTGGTCGGATCTAGGGTTTAGGTATCCAGACCAAACTTGAACCCAGTCACTATTAGAAAAAATTATAATATAAGATAATATTTTGAGAATAAATTTATTTTTGTGATGATACTTAAATTGGAGCTTTCAGTTATTTAATAGATGAAATGTCTTTATCCCACATTTATCATCTACAAGACATGTCATAAATTACAATTATGACTTGTTGGTGCAATCATGCGTCCTTTGATATTTATATTTAGCATTCAACAAAATTACTGTATAATCTTTTGTATACTACTTTAGTAGGTGGTAAATTTGCCTTGAGTTGGATTTAACATGATAAGCACAACGACATAAATTGAATATCAGAAACTATTATTTTTATTTACCCATTTTATATTTGAGTGTGTATTAAAAATCCAAATTAAATCCAAAAGGTTGGGGTAAAGTTTGAGCAAAGATTTTAAAAGTAAGGTAATTGTTAAGGTTGAACACATTTTTTACATATGGGGTTAAGGTTGAGTAATCTCAACCGAACTTGGCTCATGCACACCCCTAATTTCAAGTAAAGGATATATATATATATATATTTGTAAATGCCAAAAAATAAAATTAGATAAAACAACAATGTAGTTGAAAATACAAAAACCACTATACAGATAAGATAACATATAAAAATCACTCAAAATATTGCAAATATATAATTTTTCATAGTCATTTTGACAATGACTAATGTAGAAATCATGAAAAAAATTTAATATCTATCTTAGATAATCACCAATCAAACTGATATATTGCAATCTTTTTTATAAATTTGTAAGCATATATGTAAATATTTTAAAAGTATAAGTATATTTTCAATTTAAACAAAAGATTTAGGTATATTTGCAATTGCCAGAAATAAGAATAACATAGAACCGTTAAGTGGGTGAAAAATTACAAAAAAATTATCAGAAACTGATCATGCGAGTAGAATACACGAGAGAGATCACCGACACGTGCGAATCAGGCAATCCATGACCGAGGGACGCATTTCCCAGGTGCGAGGCGGGCGAGTAGACATTCCAGACTGAGCACGGACGTCAGCCACACTCCCGAGTCGTACACGCGAGTGCGCTTTAAAATCCCACGAGCTTCGTGGCAGCCTATCTATCAATTTACTGACGACGTGCGCTCCTCCTACTCCTCCGGCCAATCTCAGCCGCCCGATAGCCTGCGCCGCCATCGCCGAGCAGGATCTCCGTCGGATCGGGGGCTCTCGACATCTGTTCTTGCTTCTCTCTCTCAAAAAAGGAAGAGATGGGCGGCGATGCTAAGGTTTTCACTCTGGCGGAGGTTTCCACGCACAACCACAACAAGGATTGCTGGCTCATCATCGGCAGCAAGGTATGCCCTTTTCTCGATCTGCAGATCGGTTTGTCTTTGATAAACTGGCGGGTCTGAGCGATCTGAGCTGTCGGTCTTGAGATCTGCGACGTTTGTTTGCGGGGTAGAGAGTGAGCTTGATTTGTTTGTGTAATGGTCGATTTTTAATGTGCTGGTTTTACGGATGATCTCAGCCGTCCACAGGTGGGCCGCCTCGTGAGGATGGATTTCTGCGGAAATCAGCTTGGTTGGTGTGGGGGGTTTTACGAAGCAATTGAGGGTTTAGTGCAATAGCGTGCTTTCAAGCGTTGAGTTGTCCACCTTGTCTACGGCTTAGATGTCGTGTGCGTGTGGGGCGGAAAACTTCTCAAAGGAATGATTTTTATGCCGGCGATCTGAATTTCTGCTGTATTCGTTTCTTGGCGATCATTTGGATTAAAGGTTTTATTTTTTCTCTCTTTCGCACTCCTTGGGTTGAATTTAGGTTCGGATGATTTGGTGTATGTGTGTTATGTTCGTTGCATATGCCATTTTTTTGGTTCAGCTTCGGAGAGTTCCATGGTTGCTTGTGGGCGTGATGGGGCCTTGTAGAGTTTTTTCCATGTTAGATACAGGCGGTTTCTAAGGCGAATCCTGCCCTAGATTCGTTGACCGGTTAATCAACTTGTCCAAACTTTTTCATTTGGGTAGGCAGTGTCCTGATGAATTGCTCAGTAGCCTGATTTTTCCTTGGTTCCCATCGAACATACATGCCAGTGGGCCTGCCATATGGATGACCCAAATCTTATCCAGAGTTCAGATGCATTCTAGTTGTGGTTTTATGGCTTCTATGGTGATAACTTTTACTAATGAATTGCTCAAAAAATGAACCTTTCTGGTTGTTAAAAACTTATTCGAACAATCATTGAATTATTTGCATGGTTATGGTATGTTGGAATGTTCTACAAGCTGAAAGCATCTGATATATGTTAATCCCTTGTTGGTTGGAATTTTTCAATAATGGATTGTGCTTTCATATCGAATTACATGTACTTGGCATATTAGAGTTTATCTAGCCAGGCCCTTTTGAGGCATTTGAATATCTCATAAGCAAAGGACATGAATCCCAAATTCTAACTTATTTCATGTTAAGGGGATGTTTACATTCCTATCTATCCAAGCATTAGTATATCAGAATGGTGCTAGATGGGATGGCATGACGTAAGTCTGGATGCAGGTCCAAACTAATAAGTCCATACCTGGTCATGGGGCATGATGAAGAGCATCTGGTGGGACAGACCATTCTCATCCGTGGGTCCCATTGGAATCTTGATGTATTTACACAGGACACACATTCTCATTTCTGGACCACATTGGAATCTTGATGCATTTTAATTATATTGACAATAGTTATATGGGATTGTGATGTTTCATGGGGTAATGATGTTGGGAATTAAGATGGCTAAGAGCTTAAGGTTTGACTATGTTAGTTACTAAGAACTTTAAATTTCCTAGGGCCTTATAAATGAAAAAAATGCATGGAAAATGGAATTTAATAAATAAGTTAGTGTAGAAACTCTATAAAAGGGGAGGTCATGGGGAAGAAGATTCATTCCTTGTACAAATTTCAAAATATTTAGTTATGATAATAGCCACTGAAACAACTCTTTAGGTGTTTTCTCTTCATCTATCTCCCCAGTCAAGTTTCTTTTGAATTTATTTCTCTCTTAAACTGCCCACTTTTCCTCCGTGAGGACCTTCACATGGGGATGTGGGCTCAGCTCAAATCTTGTCTAAATGGAGTGGCAGTTGTTTGCAGTGGTATTGATTTATTTCTTGAAAGAATTTTCCTGATCTATTGAGTAGTGCTTGAAAATGTAAGAAAGTGGTGCTGAAAAAAGGAAAAGAAAATTGTTGCCCTAGTTTGTTATGCTGAGCCAAGTAGGTTTTTGCTGAAAATTTTCTAGCTTTCGATGCAACGGTTGTTTAACATGCATAGATTTCCTATGGATTAGATATGTAGTCTTGTCAAGTCTTACATCATTCCGATGCATGATGCATGTAGTCGAGCTTACATGTAGGAAATGTTTCAATTGAATGCTATATTCCATTTGTATTAAACTAATTGTTTATGATGATCACATATACTGCCCTTTGATGCTGATGTTTAATTTGTGAAATTCTGTTAACTTTCAAATATTCCTGTCTCTGTTTTGAAAACTGCACCTAGCTACTGAATTGGCCAGTGACTGATTTCCAGTCTGACCTGTTTCAATTAAAATATTTTGTTACATGAAGTGGAGTAATTTTGCGAACATCTTGCCTTTCCCATACCTTGCATTGGTAGCATGCTTTTGTGTTGGGTACGCCCATTTTTTTAATGTCAATTCTATTACATTCAGCATTTTACAGTGATAAAAGTGGTTCCTGTTTTAGAATAAAGAGGAATGTACAGATTTCTGGGCACTGTGGTGAGATATTATGCTTACAAGTGCAAAATTACCATATCTGTGTCCTGGATTTTTGGGAGTTGTGATTTAGAGTTTCAAGAATTTATATTCTTGTATGTAATGCATGTCTGCCAAATGCTTTTGCATGAATGCTCTGAAATTCTACGCTGTTCTTCCTCATGCAAATATTTTATATCCTTAAAAATGCAAACAACTTATTGAAATTGGATTTTATGATTTTGTAGAAAATTAAGCCCAAATGGTAAAAATGATGTTCCATAGCACCTTAGGTTTTATTGTCTTTAATGGTACTTCACAAGGAGAAAAGTACTTGGAGAAGCCTTGCACATTTGTAATGTTGTTGTGCCCGTTTTCTATTACAATTGCATCATTTGAAAAAGAAAAGAAATAAGTGCTTGTTAAAGATTACTTTTCTCAGGTGAGACGCATTCACAAGTATGCTTGCATTTCAGCCAATCACAAAATTCTTCTGTTTTCTGATTTTATGGGATGGCATCTTTCTAGATGCTGCTTTTATTCTAATTTTACTTATCGTGGTATGTGGTTCCTATTTACCGTGCATGGGCCAGCTATATGACTAATGTGGGTGGTGAAAGATGTATTGTGCTTATAAACATCACATGTAGTGTGTGAAACTCTTACCAATACATAGGGTAAGGGGGGCGAAATGTATGTACCCTCATCCTCATTTACCATGGACAAATTTTGCTTTGTGTTCTAAGTTGATTTTGAGTTTAGTTTTGGTGAATCTTTGGAAAAAGCTACTGGATATAAGAAAATTATTTCACAATCCTTTGCATAAAGACTCTTCCCATTCCAATTGACATTTATATGAAAACTAGTTGCTGCTAATGGCATTTGTGTAAATGATTAAAAACTACTTCCGACAATGAGTTGCATAAGGAGGCATGGAAAGTTTCTTGCTAACCACTGCAGAAGGTAGAGAGGATTAAACTAACTTACATGGTATTTACTGTGATGGAGGAGCACCTCAACCCATGCCCATGGCATGATTTATGATGATCTGCTCTAGAGTGTTAAGCAAATGATAGCTCCCTGCCAGGTGGGCGGGCCGTGGGGGGTTGGGGGGGGGTCGGTGTGGATGTAATTGTGGGAGTTGGCCAGAATTATGATGAAGCAAAAAGCAGTGGTGTGCATGTGAAGCAGGGGTTGAAGGTCACTATGGAAGTTTTAGTGGATTATTGTGGTAGCCAAGATTGTAGTATCAAGCACCTATGAACATCATCCTGGGTGTTATGCCTCTGTGCATTTTCAGCTGTTGGGGATGCATTTGTTTTTATGGGTTGTTTAGGGTTTGAATCCTAAAAAGAAAAGAAAAAAAAAGAGGAGCGAGAGGAAGAAGAAGGAAAGATATGCATACCTTTAGACAAAAAAAGAAAATCAAATAACATGCATGATAGAATGTTTTTATTTCCATGTTGCCCAAATCTCACCCGCTCGTCCGACAAGGCCACATCTTACTCGTTGGTATATCGGTTGCGTGTAGAGTAAAAGACAAGCATCTGACATGTGAATAGACAGTCATTTGCACCAAAGCTAAGTCGCAGGCCTCTCCAAAGTGCTTTCCCTCCCCTCCACGGGAAATAAATTTTTTTTTTGGTGAAGCTGTCCCCAATTCAGATCTAACATTTCCAAAGCAGGTCCTAGCTGCTCCAACCGGAAACTTTCCCTCTCCTCCACGGGAATTTTTATTTTCCGGTGAAGCCATACCTCTCCTTGCCCTGGGTTCGGCTTCTTCCTCGCGGTGGGTTCGATCATCGGCTCTATTGAGATGGCCGCCATTGAAGAGAGAGATGTCCTTGATAGCAAAATTGTAATTTGTGAATGGAGTTCGCAAATATTTGTAGGGGTGGGACTGGTTGGGTTTTGGCGCTCTAGCTTCTTGCACCGAACTCCTGGACTTTACACAAGTTAGTGGAAAACATAAGCGCTAGATCCTAGCTGTTGATTGGTTTGTTTGTCCATCCAATTTAGAAATAAGGTTAGATTGAGGCCTTAAATAAACTAATTTTATAAAATACTTGCAACAATATGTATTAAAGGTTGTATACACTTTTTTATTGCTTGTTTACAATTAAATTAAAATTTAATTAAAATGGCTATAACTATAGTTATTTGCATTGTTATGAGATTAAATAAGTATAATTTTTTGTGTTTCTATACAAATATTAGCGACAATATGCTGAGAACAAAAACAAGCTGTAGCTAAATCCAAATCGTAGACAAATTTTACATCAGCTTATGGATGAATTATCTTTCCACCTATTTATTTGTAGATTTCAATTTTCAGCAATGAGTTAGACTGTCTAATTTGTAGGCCGTCCAAATTTTGTTTTAGAAAAAAATAAAATAATTTTTTTTCTAGCTTCCACGCAACTATAGAGAAGCAAAAGGTTAGGAAATATTGTTTATTGCGTATTCCCATAAAAAACATAGTAAAAATATTCCCTCCATGTTGAAAATGAAATCGGGTGGTACATGGGAAGCTTGGGGAAGAAAATTGTTTGCTTTGGCAGAAAATGGTAAATTTAATTTTCTAATAAAATTTTGTTCATCTCATATTAATTTGACATATAATTATATAATAATTTTACTTATTTTTTGTTATTTATAATTTATAATTATTATTTATTATAAATTAATTTATTTAACGATTAACATGTCCAATATTTTATTCGTTTTAGTTCCTGTCTCCCCCACTAAATGCCCAATAAAATAAAAATGTGTGATGTAATGCACGACTACATGCATGCCTGGTGAAAATCCTAATCCTTCAATTTGCATTAATTTAATTAGCACGGAAAATTTTTTTTGGTGGAGGCTATGTCGTATCACCAGTGAATCGAGGAAAACAATCAGTTGTTAAGCACATGCTTGCCATTGATTGGAAATTTTGGAAGTCCTATATAGTAAGTTCATCAGCAAGATCTACCAGATCCGGATGCTTGGTGTAGCTGACAATCACTATGTTGTAAATAGGTGAAAAGATAATTCATCCGTAAGCTGATGTAAAATTTGTCTGCGATTTGGATTTAGCTACATCTTGTTTTTGTTCTCAGCATATTGTCGCTAATATTTGTATAGAAAAGCAAAAAATTATACTTATTTAATCTCATAACAATGCAAATAACTACAGTTATAGCCATTTTAATTAAATTTTAATTTAATTGTAAACAAGCAATAAAAAAGTGTATACAACCTTCAATACATATTGTTGCAAGTATTTTATAAAATTAGTTTATTTAAGTCCTCAATCTAACCTTATTACTAAATTGGATAGACAAACAAACCGATCAACGGCTAGGATCTAGCGCTTATATTTTCCACTAACTCGTGTAAAGTCTGGGAGTTCGGTGCAAGAAGCTGGAGCGCCAAAACCCGACTAGTCCCACCCCTGCAAATATTTGCGAAGAACTCCATTCACAGATTGCAATTTTGCTATCGAGGGCATCTCTCTCTTCAATGGTGGCCATTTCAACAGAGCCGATGATCGAACCCACCGCGAGGAAGAAGCCAAACCCAAGGTGAGGAGAGGGATAGCTTCACTGAAAAACATTTTTTCCCGGAAAGCTTCTAGCCTAGGCAGCTAGGACCTTCTTTGGAGATGCTAGATTTGAGTTGGGGACGGCTTTACCCAAAAAAAATTATTTCCCGTGGAGGAGAGGGAAAGCACTTTGGAGATACCTGCAACTTTGCTTTGGTGCAATTGATTGTCTATTCGCATGTCAGATGCCTGTCTTTTACTCTACAGGCAGCCGATATACAAATGGGTGAGATGTGGCCTTGTCGGATGAGCGGGTGAGATTCGGGCAGCATGGAAATAATTCAGTGCTGTCCACAGCACTGAATACGAGCCCTATATATATATTCAAACAGATGGAGAGGCTTATTGATTTCCAGGTAGTAGAGCATTGCATGTGTCATAGTAACCCTTGAAAAATGCAAAAATCCCTTTCTATTTTTTTTTTAAAAATAAGTTACAATGGTAAATAGCCTCATCGTGGCATTGTCTGTGCTTTTCACTGGTGATTGTTAGTCCTCTCACATTGCAATATAATATATAGCTACTGAACAGGCCTTTGGGATTCTCCAAAACAATCTTGTCACCCACAACGCATAATAATTCTAACTGACACTGTGATATGGCCCCATATCTATGGTGTTTGATACATAATATAAAATCGATTTTCAACCTAGGTAGTTTTTTTCTGAGGTTGCATTAAACCAATTGGAGGCCCAAAATCACGCATGTGCTTTGACAAGTCTCGATAATATTTTTATTCAGCCTATCCATGCTGTAGTACCCTGCATAATGATATGTTTGGACAGGTGTATGATGTAACAAAGTTCTTGGAGGACCATCCTGGTGGAGATGAAGTTCTGTTGTCGGCAACAGGTAAGATCTACTGCATTCACTCAATTCTAGCACATCTTGCATCTTCTCTCTTATCAGTGGGCCTACGGGCTGGATTTGCTCAAATAAGATTCAAGTTCCCTCAATGAGCATCATCCAGTCAAGTGCAGTGACATAATTATTTAGGATACTTGCACAAGAATAATGGACAGCTAGAATAATATGATCTCTGGTGCATATCCCTCCAGTATTCAGAAGCCAATCCACGCTTGAGTTTTTGAGCCATGGCTTTGTACAATGCTGCAACACCTGTGTTGCAGGGAAATGAGGATGAGGCAAATACGGCTGTCCACACCTTTTGTGAGTATTATTGCATGCACACATGGTTAGGATACTGGTTGTCTTCTATAATGCAATCTCTGCTGCCTCTAGAAAAACCAAGACAGCACTCCTGCCTTGCCTGGGTATAGTCTTGCTTGCAGATAATCAACACCACTGGGCATCAAAACATATGCTTGCACCATCTGTCATCTTCCCAGCATTTTAAGTCTGCAAGTCAACATGCCAGCATTTGCTTGTGATTTTTCAGGGAAGGATGCTACCGATGACTTTGAGGATGTTGGGCATAGCACAAGTGCGAGAGCCATGATGGACGAGTACTATGTTGGAGAGGTCGATCCATCGACCATCCCCACCAAGACCAAGTATACACCACCCAAGCAGCCCCATTACAACCAAGACAAGACTGGAGAGTTCATCATCAAGCTCCTTCAGTTCCTGGTCCCTCTTGCAATCTTGGGTTTGGCAGTTGGCATCCGCTTCTACACCAAATCTACCTAAAAATCTGGGAGTATGCATGCATGCATGCCTCGAATTCCCAATAAATTGTCAGTGAGGTTAACCAGAAAAAAAAAAAAAAGAGGGAAAAAAATCACTAGGAGGAACTGTTATTGCTATTTTGTGGCCATTGCTACTTTCGGAGTCTACCTTTATCAACACTGTTTGTTAGTGAGCTTTGAAGTTCTTGTTTTTACAATTATCCTCGCCAATCATCATCTTCAGTTTTGGTACTTCTCATGTCCAATCTTCTGCCATATTATTTTCCACTTTCTCCTGAAATGCAGCTCGAGGAAGAAAACCAACAGTGTGATCGATTGTCTTGTTTCCCATACAAGATTTTAAGACTTACATGAAAGATTGTAAGACTTCCATGAAATATCTCAGAAAGCCCAGATCATGACCAGCATTGGGGTTCCAAGCGCTACAAGGCTGTGCATGGGTCCATGATAGAAACCCTGCCTCCAGTTAATGCAAAGCTGGAAATTCTCCTTCCTGTTAGAATTAGCTTTAGCTAATAGCAGCAGGGCTCTGGGATGTTGGTGTAAGCTCGCACAAGGTGAATTCCACTTGGGTTATAAGAGGTGGTTTAAGGAAATTTGAATGGTTATTCATTTTGGGTGAGAAATCTGGGCCTCTTTATGATGGCAATTTTAGGCTTTATTTGGATGGGGGGTGTAAGCAATGCGTTAGCAATGCAAGTGCATTATGTTGGGGATTGTGCTAAAAAAATGGAGTAAGCAATATAAAGTTTTTAATGAAAAGTAAGAAGAAATAATTGAAGAAGTAGTCGATTATGTGAAAAAGTAGGGTTCTCAATTTGTTATGATAGTTAAGATGTTAGAACAGTCTCAAAAGGTATGTAACTGTAGCACTTGCATTGTCAACCCAATTCAAAGTCCATGAGGGGGGTGGGGTCTCTGCTATTGGATTCTACTATGGTGCGGAGCACACCCTCTGCATGGTTCCCTTCAACTATGGTGTAGAGAGTGCCAGAGGGCACCCTTTGCGTGGTTCCTTTAAACTATGCTAAAGAGAGTGCCCTTCTGTGAGTCTCCTTCATGGGTATTTTTTGTGGGCATGTTGCAAGCTATATGAGTCTTGTTGTTAAGGGGTGGTTTGAAAAACTTGAATGGTAAGGAGAAATGCTTGAGGAAACCTCATTTCTTGTTTTGAGATGATGCAGGTGGGTCGATGGGAAAAGAAAGCCTTGGACAGCGTTAGTTAACGATAGATAATCCCTTGGTATTGTCGTTCCTAGGAATTTATACTGTGCAGTAGATGAAGCAATGGAAATGACGATCACTTCCAATAGTTGATTCAGCAAGAGAAGATTAAGAATGACGATCACTTCCAATGGTTGATTCAGCAAGAGAAGATTAAGCAAGTTATCTTTTTCACTCCAATAATTAGACATTGAAAAATCTTCATGCCGATTCGTTCCAGTGGCACAAGAAGACTGGAGTGGATTGTCTTAAAAAGACAAAAGGATTCCAAGTATACCTTCAAAGTGTACCATTATGCTGCGAACCATTAGCACTGTTCATTTAGTTAATTTGACTGATCCATCATTTGCTCATTAATCTACTCAATTCTTAAAATGGGTTACACATTTAGGTAGACGCTAAAGAAATAATGAGGATTATCCTCAGATGCAAACGTTTTCACCCTAGTTTTGGTGAAAATGCCTCATTTAGAGGCCTAAAAGAATGTATTTGTAAAATGTAATATATAATTCATGCTTAAAATCGTTTGTTTAGCCAAAAAAAACGAAAAAAGAAAAAACCTCCATTAGAGGGACCTATAGGACCAAAAAAATCATTTCATTTGAAAATGAATATAAATCTGTTTTCTTTAATTACTTGTGGTCCAGTTAAGTCTTCAATTAACACGAATTTTTGAATCTTAGTTAAAGAATGATGCTAAGAATACAATCTAGTTAAATTTTATAAATAAATCTCTGTAGGCCTTAAATAATTCATTTTATTATAAACGCGATAAAGATTTTTGCATGGGAGAAATATAATCTTCATATCTAAACAATGGAACTGAATTTAATTGAATTAAACCAAATAAAATTTAAGACTTTTAAATAAAATATTAATTAAAAAGCACAGAAAAATCAAAATAAAATAGAGCAAAATATCATTTAAATCTAACATATGATTCCCATGATTGGAAAATAAATAAATAAACAAATAACATCACTCATGGTGAGCCCAAACCCAGAAAAATGGGCAAGGCCCATAAGCCCATGGGTCTGCCACCACAGCCTTGAGCCTTCTGCTCCCCATAAGAACAAGCAAGAAGAAGAAAGCAGCAGCAGCTGCAGCCGCCGCCACCATGGCTTCCTCCTCTCCTTCTTCTGCATGGCTTGGACGTTTCTTCTTCTTTTCAAGAGCCAAGAAGCCATCAGAAGAAGAGAATAAGAAGGGAGAGAAGGAGGTGGATCCCGCACTTCTCCTCAGATACGGAGTCACAGAGCAGCTGCAAGAGCTTCTCAAATCTTTCACCGCAGATACCTTCAAGGATTTCAATCTGCAACCAGGTCAGATTTGTGCTTGTTATTTCTGAATTCCCTGTTCTTTCTTGCAACTTTATTCCATGCCGAAACCTTCAGATTGCGTGAGTGTTTAAGCCGTAGTGTAGATGTTGTTCTCCTTTTTCGTTTGCTTGGATCCGTTAAAATCGAGGGCAGGAAGTGACGATTTTCCACGGAAATATGATGCCATTTCTTTGTGTTTCTGACCCATTCAATTTTGGGGGAAATCAAATTCCAATACTCTGCGAAGTTTAATGGACAAAGGGGCATTTTAAAACCTGGAACATGTAATTTCTCTCTTGGTTTTTATCATCCTGACTTTTGGGAATGTTTGGATTGGTGACTTCCTTGTAAAAATTCAGATGCATTTAAGTGCCACAGTTAGCATGCAGTAAAAATATTTAAAATTGACCCAATTTTTTGTAGGAAAAGTTGTTATTTTTATTTATGTTCTTGTAATTATAACTCTTAAGCTTTACAATTGAAAGGAAATCTAATTAGATGGAAGTGATAGTGGAAGAACGTGGCACGCGAGATCAATGACATAAAGAAAGACAAGCCTATTATCCTTTCCTTGATCTGGCATGTGCCACTACTATATTATCGAGTGGCCTATAATCAGTTATTTCACACTTCGAATTTAAATGAGGTTAAACCTACTGCATCTTCTTCTTCTTTCTTTTTTTTTTCCCCTTCTTTTCTTTTTCTTTCTTTCTTTCTGTTTCTCTTTCTTTTTCTTCTTCTGCCTTATTTTCCTTTCAGTGGTTAATCTAGTGGGCCACTAAGGATTAGTGTTTCAGCTCTAAGGATTAGTGGTTCAGCTCTTCTAACTTGATCATGTAGTCATACAGTTGATTCTCACCATGTGATTCCACTTGCTCTCACTGCTATCTCATTAGATTTTCCTTCAACAATATCGCAATGCATTGCAATGATGTAAGCCCACATAATTTGACCAGAATCCTATCAAATTTTGTTAGATTCCACTGATATGGCATTTTAGTTCCATGCTGCCTCTAAAATTGTCACTAAGGCAATAGATTCAGCATTTTGGTTGGGGGGGGGGGGCATTCTTCGGTTACGGACTACACTGGTGCATAATTGATGGTTTATTTTCATTAGTATCTTGAACGAACCTTTTATTTTTACATTATTTTATTACCTTTTATCATCATCGAAGCCAAGCCCCAAGTTCTAATCAAGGCCAGCTACATAGGTCATGTTATTCCATTCGACCCCATCATTGACTGTTTCTCCCTTGCCACAGGTCTTCTTCACCAGGTCTGCCATGTTGTTTTGGACTTCCCCTTTCCCCTCTAAGGCCTTTGAATTGAATTAACTAACTCCTTTAATTTGTTCTAGTTCTTGTCTCATCACATGAGCATATCATGTAAATCTATTTTCCATCGTCTCTTCCTTACTGGCACGATTCCAGAACTCCTCACTTTGACACAGCTCCATCTCAATATTATCAGTTTATGTGGGTTGTGGTTTGTCTATGTTATTGCTTAAACTGCTCAACATCACATCTCATACAGGCCAGCTCATCCATGGCCACCCTAAAGAATGTTCTTTTGTTTGATTTATACACAGTAGTCACGCAGGACAATCTTAGCATGCCTTCATTTTCATTCCTACTGTTGCTGAAATTACATTCCATGTCCTTTGTTTTAGTCTGGTTGATTTTACAACTGTTAGATCCTACAGTATTGCTCAAATTTTTAACATTGTGTTCATGACTTCTCTATACTCTCATCTGTTGAAACTCTGTGATTCACACACGGTGAAATCTTTTAATTATGCTTTTTTGTTTTTATTATCTTTATATAATTCAGGTTGGTTAAGTCATGCTGGTTGCAGATGATCAAAGGGTTGTTCATGATTCTCCAATGAATACATCCACAAAACACAATGTTCAGCAGGATCTCACTGAGTGGCAGGAGCAGCATGCCATGCTTGTGCTTTCAACTGTGAAGGTTAGCTTGTAACAACACCCTTTTCTCCTTAGTTAAAATTGCAAAATCCACTTGCATTTTTACTATAATATTTGATTAATCGTTCTTCCAGGAACTTTCACAGCTGAGATATGTTTTATGTCCACGCTACTTGAAGGAGACACAATTTTGGAGAATATATTTTGCACTTGTCAAGAGCTATGTGGCTCCGTAAGTTTGTTCCTTCTCATGTCTTGGTATTCGATTTGTATGTGCTTTGTACTGGAAGAATACAAGGGAAAAAAAGTTGGAAGCTAACAAATCATCATAGCCAAACCTCAGCAATGGATTTAATTCATTACCATATGGGTGGATTTCATTTTACACCTATGTTGCTGTGGTTCTAGATGAATAATAAATCCTTCAAGATTTGAATGGTTGCAGGCTTATCTAGTTAACTTCAAGATTTGAATGGTTGTAGGCTTATCTAGTTAACTTAGTTTTCTCCTTCTTTATTCAAAGAAAGCAAGCTTTGCGTTTGCTTTTGTTTCTTCTGATACTCTTCCCCTTTCAGACCTGTATTCATGTTGATGTAAAGAAACAGACAGGAATGGCAACCTATGATTTCTAACCAGTTCTCTGATAGGTTCTGTTTGCTGAAATTGTCTAGTTTGAGATTATGGGTGTGAAGGACACAATGGTTCTTTATTGAGGATCAGTTTTTTTATATTTTGAGATTGATGCCCTCTTGTTGCTTCGCAGTTGAGATGTCATTGTCTGGGTGTTGAAATCTGACTACTTGGTTGATGTCTGCCTTCTTACACTTGCTCTTTAAAGTTGAAGAGTTTTTCCATATCCTTGCTGGATGTTGGAAGAACCATATGATTCATGGTGGTGGCAGAACTAAATCTGGCCACTGTTTGTATTACTGACTTCTGGCCAACTTTCCACAATGGAAAAAGCTGCATACGTTGCATCAAGATGCAGCAATATATCACAGAGTTACAAGTAATAGTATTATATAATAAATCCTATTTAGTGTTTTTTCTATTACGACTAAGCTTCCTGAAAAAATAGATGGATGTTATCCTCATCTCCCTGTGAGAAGACCCACAAGTTGGTTGATTATTTGTGGGAAAAAAAAAAGGAAAATCTCGTTAGAACTGGTTCTGTGAGTGTTGGCAAATGGTTGATTGATTGCTGATCTACTCGTTGGGTGTTAAACAGATACGAGATGCATGCTGCGCAAGAAGCTAAACTCAAGATGGCAGCAATGGAGAATGAGAAATCAGAGAGGAATGCATGTGAAGTGGAGATGACAGACCCAAACCATCTCTGGGTTGCCGGGGAAGATGACTCAGATTCTCCCCTACATGTCAGAGGCAGAGCTGTGGGAACAGGTTTTACGTTACATCTCCCTTGCTTCTTATGATATTAAAGAAAGTTGCTCCTCACCGCCCAATATTTCCATTGGCATATTCCCATGATTTACTACTCACATTTGTTGAACTTGAGGAAGTTCATGCAACTGAGCCATTGTGCCTTTTGCATGCTATCCATTTATGGTGGCATCCGGCAGGCAGTCGGGAGGATGAGCAGCTTGGTTTCACTTCGTTCTCATTTTATTCTCATTCACATCTGCACTTGCATTCTGCTATTATCAGCATTCACTGATTCTGTTCATTTCTTTTCGAACCCAGGTGATGAGGCAGCAAAAGTTGGTGAATCCGATGAAGACAATTTGAGGAGACAGCATTGAGGGATCCTGATGAAATGAATGGCAAGAATTGTGTGCTAATGGCCTGAATGACAAGGCAATCAGCGACCATTTTGGTGTAGCTGGTGGACTCTGGACATAGTTTACATGAAGGTCACCTGGTGCGCCAATGAATTCCTTCTTGATCTAGGAGAATTGCTTGGGAACTTCATTGGATGGATGGCTATTATGAATTCAGCTCTGGCAGATACTGTGATTGAGCGCTTGTGTTTCCTGTTTTTTGCCAGTGCTTCCCAAGACTCCTACATGCGAACCTTAAGTTCGTTTTGGATTGCATTCAGACTGGCCTGAGTTTGTATAGGCCTTTTGATGTACTCAACCAGACACTAGTTTTAGAGTTTCAATCTTTACAATACTCAGAAGCTGTGTAGCATATGTACAAATTCTTGAAAAGTTCTGTTTAGGTAAAGCTAATGTTTAAGTTTATAACTTGAAGCTGCTGTTTTATGTGAGCTGAAATGTGCAGTTTGCCTCACTTTTTTCAATTATTAAGTGCATTTGGGAGAGGGTGTGTGGAAATGGGATATTACCTCACTTTTTTCAATTATTAAGTGCATTTGAGAGGGTGTGTGGAAATGGGATATTTGAAATACAAGATAGAAAATAACATTGGTAAAATAGACTTTTTAATAAAAAAGTAAGGAGAGATTATTAAAAATATAGGTAATAATGAGAAAAAGTAGAATTATTAAGGGTCATTATACTATTAATTTAATTAAAAAGGTGTGTAAATAAGGTATACCTCAAATCCACCTAAAAAGTCTGCATAGTTTGCCTTTACTAAATTTGCAGTTGACATCATTTTTATATAGATAATATTATCATATCTTTTTTTACATCTCTTTTACCTTTTCTTTTCTTTTAAACTCTTACCTTAAACCAAATACAGTGAAATTTATGTGCTTGAATGATCTGTTAAACAATCCAACAATGGAAACTGAGAAAGTTTGCCGTCCATTTACTAGGCAAAACATGCTTTGTAGCATTAGTATGGGCCAGCTATTTCTAGAAACTAATTCACAGATTGCCTCCATTTAGAAGAAAGGAAAGAGGAGGAGAAAATCAAATTTAGTTATTTTTGTTAATTAGGAAAAATACATCAATGACACGAAATGTGTTTAGATAATTGTCATCATCATCATCATAATATGGCATAAAATAAATGATAATATGTATAAAGAATATGTAAATTCTTTGCCCTAAGCGAGGCGCATACTTAATTGAATTCTTCAACAATCCTCTCTACCTGGCTACTGCAAGAGTTGCATGAACGCCCGGTTGAAACCATAAATTTTTTTCACCTAATGGCGGGTGTATTTGTTTGAGATAAAATATACATAATTAAAAAAAAAAAAAGGAAAAGGAAAAGTTTCCCACAAGGGCGTCTTTGGTTTGAGGTTAAAAAAGATGTTAAAAATTTTTAAGAAGTAAAACAAGAGTATAAAATAGAGATAATAATATCAAAACAACATAGGAGTGATATCAATTATCAAATGAATGAAAGCAAATAGATGAAACTTTTTTTAATAACTTTTTTTAAAAAGTAAGATAATTATATATGGGTAGTTAGAGATATTTAAAATTAAATATCATATAGATAGAGGGAGGAGGAAAAAGCGGATTTTAATCTCTTTTGCCATGCTTTTACCCATTTTTAACTTCAAAACCAACCCCCCACTAATTAGGAATATGTAGCTAAAACCTGTATTAGCATGCCAAAGCATATATATATATATCATCCCATTTGCTAGTAATTAAGCCTCCAAATCTTCTCTTCCCTTCTAAATTAATAGGGTCATAGCTGGGAATAAATTGGCATGAGCAGATGAAGGCAGCAACGCAGCTGCAAGTACCAGGATCAATAACACACCTCAATTTAAATCCTCCACATGAGATACACCAATACTGATCCAATGATACAAACTATCCCATACACCCAACCAAAAAAAAAGCCACTTAAAAATGCTACAATTACAGCACCTACACACATATATACCATGTCATTTTTCCCAACACGTCCCATTAATTATATATACCACATATCATGCCCTCATCTCCTTTCAACCTCTCCAAAAATTGCTACAACCATGTTGGAGCCCTTTGTACCTCATTGATGACAACATAAGCTCACCTTTGACCCAACAGACAGCATTACACTAACCAGTGAAATCCAGCTTGAGCCACAAAAAACTATGGATATGATTATGGAAACATGGTTTCTGGATGGTGAGGATTGAGATGATCACTCCATCAATGGCTGTGATTTGCTGCAGCCATAGGTGAGCCCACTGATAAAACAATCAACATCGGACACCAACAAGGTACAAAGAAAGGTAATGTAACTTAAACTAGAAGAGGCCATGATGATCAGATACATAACAATTCAACAGTTGAAAATATGGAGTTATAGAAGCTGTACCCATATGAACATGTCCACCTTCAAAAGAAGCTAAGGGATAGGTAGGAATTGTGGTGGATATCGCGATGATGATGCAGTGGGCTGATGATCATCAAATGATCGGCGGTTGCACGGCAGCGCGATGTGAGGATGATGCCCTCGGTGTTTTCACAACGTTCTTGGCCTCTGCCTTTCCCTCTGGCTTCCGCACCTTCACCCCTCGTATCAACTGTGGATGGAGGAAACACAGTTTTGAGTGTGTTGGATTTTTGGCTTCCATGCAAAATATAAGAACAGGAAATGCTAATATCCAAAAAGGTTGCTTCAAAAAAGAAGTCCTAATTCAAGAAATGCTGCTCTTGCAATTTAGATTTAGCTATGTATGCTGATCTGCTGCATGTACCATTGAAAGCTTGAAATTAATGGGAAATGATCCCAGGGCAATTTTGTTGTTGAATATTTTCTTGTAAATGGTTTGTTTAGGCTTATGACGATGTATAGGTTAAGTCAATACCTTTTATTATGCTTATCACGAGTTGTTATTCTAATATTTAAAAAATTATCTGAATTGAAGGCTTATGCAGGCCATAAGTGAGAGATAAATTCAATTGACATAATTGCATTAGTTTAGTAGTACCAAAGCATGGAAAATGAATTGAATTTGAATTGCACACTATCTTAAATGTTAAACACCAAGTAAATAATTTGCATGGAAAATTTTGTGGTAATGTTATGGTATCATTTTCCAAAATTAATATGGTGGGCAATTAGAATTCAAAAGGCTCCTAGATTAGTTCTCAGACCATACTCATAAAATTTCAAATTCTAAATAAAGACAGTGGGGCACTAATCGAATCAAAATTAACATAAGAGGAATGGTACCATGATCAAACTGCATAAGAAAATAAGTTTTCATCATAAAAAGATATATATTGACCATGAAAGATACACTTGACTAGAAAATGTTTACTTTGCATTGGTAGTGCCTAATAGTGAGGAACCTAGAAAAAAGGAGAAAATCCTTTTTCTCCTTCTCATTTTCTTTAATTAATGTGATATTTAATTATTTTTAGGGATTAACTACATGGAATTGCATAAGTTGAATGGATCTACTTATTTTTTAAGGTTCGATTTGACATGTACTTTTTATAACAATGTTACTTTTATAGCAATTTTACCTTTCTCATTGTTATCCATATTTTTAATCATTATCTTTCTATTTATTTAACCTATTTATTTGTTGGATACATCATCCCCTATTTACTAATATTGTTTTCATTTAATTCCATTCCAATCAAATCCATCCTACCAATTAGTCCCTTTATATAGTCTAAAAATTCTATTTTTTATTTTTTCTTTATCTTTTGTACTTTTAATGACCATTGTATATCCATCTATCCAAAAAAGCATATATACTTTATCTTTATTTATAATCATTACCTTTTAGTTTATCAAAACAATTTCTTCTTTGTCTCCCTTTTTATATTCCATTTTCTCTCTTCCTCTACTCATTGCCATACAAGGTTTAAATGTGT
>JAYJMB010058398.1:0-27030 GCA_036873735.1 Pouteria campechiana | reverse complement strand
CCCCCCCCCCCCCAATCACACAGGCAAACATGCACAGCCTACTTACCTCTAGATAATCCACTCCATAATCCACATATTTTCAAACTCGACTAGTTGCCTCTATGTCAGAAAATCCTACATATATCACATGAATATTATATCTTATTTACATGTACATGCACAGGAGAAATTCTCATTAATATAATGGAACATAATGATTAAATAATCTTAGCTTAAGGCATCACATTGCATTTTTGCACAACTAGACATAGTCATAGTAAATTGTACATAACTTTTTCATATTAAATCTGAATTGATTCATTCTATTTCATTATTTAGATAACTTCAATTAATACAACTTTGATATTGAACATTTTCTCTAATTTAGCCTCTATATTGGGTCGTTGGGCCCCACAAATGACACCTTTTGTAGTTACTTATTTTCCAGCAACAACATTAGTAATTTGGATATAACTCTCTCTCATGAATTCCAAATTAAGTTATTATTATTTAATTTGTAGATAATTTTAATTTATACAACTTTATTGTTGACCAAATTTAATAATTCAGCGAATAATTTTAGTTGTGGGCCCAATGACTCCTATTGATTTGGAGACTATTTCAATGTTTTAGTTATAACTCTCTCATAACAACTCACAATTTAATCGTTCTTATCTTGTTAGAAAGATAATTCCAGTATATAAAACTTTGATGATTAACACTTTTCTAAACTCAATAAATTTATGAGTCAAAATTAGGAAGCCATTAACACCATGTGCAATTTTAGAATGGACACTCTGGCAGCAGAGAATGTTAGGGCATTTATTTCCTAGATTTTTTTTTGGACCTGTTAGTATTGGAATTTTTCCACTAAAATTGCAGATTTCTAGTCCAAAATATGGACTATAACCACATATTTAATATTTACAAAAGAACTTTATTTTATATGGTTTTAATCAACTCAAGAGGGGTACTTGATAAGCATTTTATTCAGTGCACATGTTCCATTTTCAATGCAATTTCCAATCTATTTTGAATTATTTTTCAATGGAAATCACATATGCTAGATGAGGACATTAAACATGATTAAATGAAGTAATTAAATCACATTTAAATGAGCATATGACATGTCATATTGCATTAAACACTAGTGTCAAAAATTTTAGTATTAAACTATCCAAAAAAATACATTTTAAAACACTTGCTTACTTTAATTAGTGTGAAATTTCCACTACCAATTAATCTTGGGTCACACCTCTTAATAAGTCCTTAATCATCTTACACAATCACAGGCTATACATTAAAGAATTGCAATTTAATTTAGCAACTACTCCATTTAAAGTTCTATTCATTGCATACTAATTGTCCACTCAAATTCATCATCCAATTACCATTTGTTTGGGCCCACTAACTATCCCATTAGAGCCTTGATTAAGCAAGGATTAATCCCTTATAATTAGGCCTAATCACATTTTTAATTTATATAATTCCAACCCCTAAAATTAAATGGACAGTAGGGTATTCTCATTGAATTTTCAATTCCACATGATGAATTTTTGTTTTTGTTTCAATCATCCCCCGGTTGAAATTAATTAAACCTTAATCACTCCCTAATTAATAACTTTAATCATTAATCTACAATTTTAGCATTGTTTCCACAAAATGATCCCATACACATGATAATCATCATAAATCAACAACCTACATATCTGAATTTTTTTATTTCCTTGGTGGGTCCCAGTTGCAGAGATTAATCCTCTAATTTGGCTAGCTATCCTATTTAATCCAAAGAACAAGTCATTGTCATCAGCTGCAATTCCCACCACTTAGAGTTTGCTTCCACTTCTCTTGATCAAAACCATCTAAATCTAGTTTTTGGGAGATGGGGGAGGGAGTTTCACATGAACAAGGCATGAACAGAGTATGGGCAAGTTGAAGGAGATGAGAAAATGGGGTTATGTTGCTTCTTTTATAAGGTAATAGGTATAGTAGTCTATAGCCTATGTATAACCATGCACATACACTCTCTTAAACTTTTTTAACTTGCATTAATCCTTGTTTTTAACATGTATAGGCTATCCATTTCATAAATCATATGTCATATTAATTTCTTATACATTAAATATATTATTTTCATAATTTTATCATTTATTTTTTTAATTAAATTTGAATAAATTAAAATTTTTTTAAAATTACTGGCAACTCAGTTTTTTAGCTTTCCACATACAATTTTTAATTTTTCTTCACTTGATTAACATGTGTCCTCATCATACTCACATTAATATGGGTATTCCATCCATTTTTATAATTTTCCCATAATAAAATGTAATATTTTTCTATATTTACATATTCGGCATTCAAATGATTAAAGTCCATTTTTTTCAATTAAACCACTTATTTAACACACTTTGATGCATTGCCAACCTCATCCTCATGTTTATATTAATAATCCACTCAATTCTATAAATTTTTCATGACAAATTTCTTAAAAATTTAATTATACTCCAATATACCCCATGCAAAATTGGCAAAAATTATCAAAATTGAAAATTCACATACCTAGAATTTTCATGGCCTCACATTCCACCCTCCTTATAAAAATTTTTATCCTTGAAACTTTAAATATTAGTCCCCATGTCACAATATCAGATCATATCTCATATTATCTGCACCACTTTTCCATTATGTACTCTAATATTTACAAGCAACCAAAGCTTAGCCATTTTAATCCTCATGATTCCACCATCAACATAATCAAATCAATATGCTAAACTCACAAGAAATTTTACAATCAATGCCAATACCATGGCATACAATCATATTTAATGGGTTATACACAATCAAACTCAATGAATATATATGCAACTAGCCAGTTCTAGGCTACACACAAATAATGCATGATAAATGATACATATGTCGCATCCATGCATGCTATCACACTATCACTCACTATCAAGTGCAATGCTCATATATATTATACACATCATACAAGCATATCTCAAACATACCATGTCCATGATATTTAGGCAATCCTATCTCACTTGAAACCAACTGGTATCATTCATGGGAGGCTATTAATCCAAGTGGACTCAGATACTAATCAATAGCTACAAATCAAGTAGGCACAGCCACAACCAAGTGGAAAAGAAAACTCATTGTTTTCAATTTTATTACCGATTTATATAGCATTTCATTCTTTATAACTTATCAATTTTCTCTCTCTATTAATGCATGATTAGTGGATTTTTTTGTATCTCCTAGTCACGAATGTTGCCAGACTCATGGCAAAATATCGATGCAACCTATGACATCTAGCCCTCGCTACAGCGTAGGGATGTCATACTCACTATTCATATCAATCTAGAGACTTAAATGTAGCCTTTAACTTTTAATGATACATACTATAGAGGCTTAATCTTATACAGTTATCATGCTTCATCATACATATCATATTTATTTATTTTAGCTAATTCTTACATTATCAAATCAATGCCACTATACTGCCACCCTAGCAGCTGTCATCCCAAGGGTGTTGATTGTTCTTCAATTGGTTAGGGTTGGTGGCACTCTTGCCAATCTATCCACTAGCTGATACATAAGTCTCAAAATAAATAATCAACAGGGCCATCACGGCAGGTACCCAAACCTCAACGCATATATAGAGTAAACCTCAAAGGCTTTACCACCCCCTTCCATCGGGCCTCTATCACCCCACCAACAGGGCTTCAGCTCCCTTCAGCTGGGGCTTATCCACCTTCAGGTACCATACAATGCATTGCTAATCACACATACTCAAGCATATCCATGCGAGTCACATACCCATTTCATGCAAACACCATGATAACACATTTTCTAAGGCAAGGTGCTCAGAATGCTAGTAAACTCAAGTCATCATCAAATACAAATCTCAATAACCCAGCACAATAATCTCATAACATACTACATAATAATGTATAATAATGCCAATGTAATAATGTATGATAACAATAATGTTGTATCAATGCAATGCTCATGACTCATGCTGTTGCACAATCCAGACTATACAGCCTCACTCCATACTACCATCCACATAACCACCTCCAACCAGGCCATCCAGGCTGATTATCAAGCAATGCTAGGCCACGCTGGCTGCCCACATAACCCCTCACAACAACTGATGGTTTTAAATAGCTAACCACCAACTCACTAAAATATTGATGGTTTTTACGAGCTTACCACCAACTCACTGGTTTCCAAGCTTACTAGCAAACTTATACAATTTTGCATTAATCAACATACATCATTTAAAACAAATTAGACTCATAGCCAAATACAATGTCAAGCAAATAGGGAAATACACAACTGTATTATTCACATGATCAATGAAAACAACTCATTTCAATCATATTCGAATCCAATATTAACCAACACAATCATGGCACACAGACCGATCTATTCAATTTAACTTACTCACAATCAAACTTATTCAATAAAATATATAGTCATGTCATCATTTATCATGAACAATCACTACTAAAATATATCAGGACTCTCACAACTCTATATGCAATTCATTCTAGAACTCATTCAATTCTAAGTCCATTACATAATTCAACAAAACACATAAGATGAAGTCATTTATCTGGATACACATCTGGGACTTATGCCATAATAAGCCATGTTCAGTCAATCAATCATATAACTCATAAGAGTTCACATAATCCAATCAACTAGGGTTCATACTACCCTAAAATCCAATGATTTCATCATAATCCAACTAAACAAACAATACTGTCATCAGTTCCAACAACTACTCATAAAACCTCATAGTTTCATCATTTCTCATATTCATTATCTGTGCCACCCAATCACTTTTACATATGCTATTATCATCCACATCTTAGGGCATACCTTTCCTTGAACCAATCACTCTTCAAATTATATGGGCATGTCATTTTCTAACTCTTTCAATAACCATTGCCATCATGATTCTACAGCCTGTCACACACACCATGCCATACTCCAGCTCTGATACCACCTGTAACGCCACGCCACCCAGGGCTGTCACTTTTTTTTCATTACAAATCCACCATGATCATACCATGACTTTCCACTTTTAGGGTAGGGTTGCACTGATATCATTTTCTAATTTATCTAATTTCTACATATGATCAAACAAAATCTCCCCTAAAAATGGGGTTGTCTACCTAGGGTACAAATATTCATCACATATAATAATACAACTTTTCAATTAAAATTATAAAATAAGAATTTATACACTTCAATAGACCTCTACTCATCCATACCATACCCATATCACTTTATAGGTTCCTCCCAGAACTGCAGCTGCATCATGATGACAATGAACATATCTTCTCATTATACCACACCCATCCACATATATGGTTACATAATGACATGCCCACACATATAAAATATATAGTAAATATGAATCTCATCAACTTACAACACACTTGTACATCACCGGGATTCCAATCCCATTTAAATGATACAACACTCAATCACATTTACAATACATTCCAATGCAATATATAATGCATTAAGATTAGGGCATACCCTAAAATAATATACAACATGCTATGGAACATCACATAATATATCTTCTATCTTTTGCTTATAAATATCGACTTCTCCTAGCTTGACCTGCCATCTAAAAATATAAAACAAGGGTGAATCTAAACAAAATCTGTAAGTAGACTTTGTGACATCTAATAATCAAACCAATTTAACAAGTCCAATCCTACCAAATAAATAGGGATACATAAGGCATCCCACGAACCAAGTCAAATAATACATTTTCAAACTCAATTCAACATCTCAATAGGCCACAACATGAATAATACCTCATCAATTGCACATTCTAAAGCAAATTAAATACTTTGGGATGATCACCTATTCCAAATCACACATATACATAACACATATGAACATAGTATAATTTATATTCATGGGATAACTACGATCCCTTCATTCAGATATCCATACACTAGAATGACAATAGAAAATATAAGCAGGTGATACCTTTTATCCCACTAAACTATACATTAACATAAAATATCAAAATGCTATATTACATAAAAATTAAAGACATGTACACATCACAGCATCTTAGGATCCTTACTAATCCTAATTCTCACACATATTCAGATTGCATACAATAAGAAGTAGGATATTCACAATCCCATATAAGTCACATAAATAATCATCAATCCATATATTTGCATATAAGCACATATCAAATCACTTAGGGGATAATCACTATCCCCCCTTAATCACACAGGCAAGCACGCATAGCCTACTTACCTCATAATAATCCGTTCCATAATCCACATCTTTTCAAACTCGGCTTGTCGCCTCCATGTCATAAAATCCTACACATATCATATGAATCCAATATCTTATTTACATGTACATGTATAGGAGCAATTTTTATTAATATAATGAAACATAATGGTTAAATTTTTAGCTTAAGGGATCACATTGCATTTTACATGATTCCATTTTTAGACCACCAGATACAATCATAGTAAATTATGCATAACTCATATTAATTATAAATTGAGTCATTATTATTTCATTTTTAATATAACTTCAAGTCTTACAACTTTGATATTGAACACTTTTTTCTAATTTAGCTTCTATATTAGGTCGTTGAGCCCCACAAATGACACCTTTTGTAATTACTTATTTTCCAACAATAGCTTTAGTAATTTGGATGTAACTCTCTCATATGAATTCAAAATTAAGTGATTATTACTTTATTTTGTAGATAATTTTAATTTATACAACTTTATTTATGACTCAATTTACTAATTCAGCTTATAATTTGAGTTGTGGGCCCCATAAAGTGACACCTATTGATTTGGAGACTATTTCAATGTTTTAGCTATAACTCTCTCATATCAACTCAGAATTTAATGGTTCTTACCTTGTTAGAAAGATAGTTCCAAGATGTAAAACTTATGTTCAATGCACTTCAAAACTCAATCAATTTAAGAGTCAAAATTTGGATGCCATCAACACCATGTGCAATTTTAGAATAGACACTCTAGCTGCAGTGAATTTTAGAGTATTTATTTCTTGGATTGTTTTGGACCTATTAATGTTGGAATTTTTTAAGTAAGATTTATAGATTTCTATTCCAACATATGGAATATAAACAAATACTTATATATTTACAAAATAAATTCATTTTATAGGGTTTTAATCAAGCTGAAGAGGGGTACTTGATAAGCATTTAATTTAAGTGCACATGTTCCATTTTCAATGCAATTTTCAGTCTGTTTTCAATGTTTTTCAATGCAAATTACATATTCTAAATAAGGAAATTCAAAAAAGTTAAATGAAATAATTAAATAACATTTAAATTAGCATATGACCTGTCATATTGCATTAAACATTGGTGTCCAAAATTTCAACATTATACTGTCCAAAACAAATACATTTTGAAACACCCACTTACTTTAATTAGTGTGAAATTTCCACTGCCAATTAATATTGGGACACACCCCTTAATCACTTTTCATAATCATAGCCCTATACATTAAAGAATTGTAATTTAGTTTAGCAATTACTCCATTTAATGTTCTATTCATCGCATACTAACTGTCCACTCAAATTCATCATCTAATTGCCATCTATTTGGGCCCACTAATAGTCCCATTAGATCTTTGATTAAGTAAGGATTAATACCCTATAATTAAGATTAATCACCATGTTTAAATTATATAATTCTTGCCCTTAAAATTAAATGGATAGTAGGGAAAATTAAATGGACAGTAGGGTATTCTCACTAAACTTTCAATTGCAAATGCTAAACTTTTGTTTCTGTTTCAATCATACCTCAGCTAAAATTAATTAAACCATAATCACTCCCTAATAGCACTAATTACAATCCCTAATTTAGCTAGGAAAATTTACAACAGACCCTAATTAATAGGTTTAATCCATAATCAACAATTTCAATATTGTGTCCACAAAATGATCCCATACACATGATAATCATCATAAGTCAACAACCTACATACCTAAATTTTTTTATTTCCTTGGTGAGTCCCAGTTATAGATATTAATCCTCTAATTTGGCTAGCTATCCCACCTTAATCCAAAGAACAAATCATGGTCGTCAGTTGCAATTCCCACCACTTAGAGTTTACTTCCACTTCTCTTGATCAAAACCATCTAAATCTAGCTTTTGGAGATAAGGGATGGAGTTTCACATGAGCAGGGCATGAACAGAGTGTGGGCATGTTGAAGGAGATGAGAAAATGGGGTTATGTTGCTTCTTTTATAAGCTAATAGATATAGTATGCACATGCACTCTCTTAAACTTTTCAAACTTGCATTAATCCCTATTTTTAACATGTATAGGTTGCCCATTTCATAAATCATATGCTCATATTAATTTTCCATCTATTAAAGATATTATTTTCATAACTTCATCATTTATTTTTTAATTAAATTTGATTAAATCAAAATTTCCCTGAAATTACTAGCAACTCAATTTTTTAGCTTTCCACATACAATTTTTAATTTTTCTTCAATTGATTAAAATGTGTCATCATCATACTCACATTAATATGGGTATTCCATCCATTTTTATAATTTTTTCTATAATAAAATTTAATATTTCCATATTTACAACTTTGGCGTTACATCAATTTAAATCCATTTTCTTTTTCAATTAAACCACTTATTTAATACATTTTGATGCATTGCCAACCTCATCCTCATGTTTATATTAATAATCTACTCAATTCCTTAAATTTTCCAGGACAAATTTCTTAAAAATTTAATTATACTCCAACATACCCCATGCCGAATTGACAAAAATTAACAAAATTGAAAATTCATGTACCTAGAATTTTCATGGCCTCATAGTAAGGAAATGTCCTTCCTATGGTTTTAAGTGATTTGGAGTGCATTTGTATCAAATTCAAAAATTTGGGGGTGAACTAAGGATTTTTGGCCCCCAAATATATCTTTATTTTTTAATTAATTTTGAATTGGGAAATGACATTATTTTTTAGTGAAATCTTTTCATTGTGATTTAGAATGATAATTTAAATAAGAATGAAGTAATAAATTATATTAAGAAGTGCATTCAAGTAGTTGAAAAATTAGCCAAAGTGGTGCATCATATTATATACTAAATGGGGCATGGTTTAAGTGTGTAACCAAGGATCTTTCAGAAAAGGAAAAGCCCATGCTATAAGCCTCCCAAACTTTGTCACTCCCCCATTCCCTCTTCTTATACATGTTTTCTTCTTCCCCTCTCCTCTTTACCCAATAAGCTCCATGAAACCTTCAAAAGATGCAAGGAGAAGCCACAGTTTGTAAGATTCTCACTACTAAGCAATGTGGGCAGCAAGGTGTAGCAATAGGCATGAGAAAAGGATGATAAAGTTGCTACCATTCTTGACTTTTATGAGCTTTAACAATAGGTAAGGGAATTTTGTGTGATTTAATGTATGAAAAGGGTGTAGGAAATGATTTTAGGCAAAGGCCCCATCATTGGACTTGATTTCAACCATATATTTTGAAATTTGAGAAACCCATTTACTATAAATAGAATCTTCATGACACCCTATGATTTCCTTCAATAATGGGTGAATTGGTTGGTCCCAATCTAACGTAGCTCTAGAGGAGGGGTGAATTGAGCTTTTTAAATTTTGACCAGTTATAAAATCAAAGTGCTGAAACTAAAGATTAATCGATGACATAGCACAAAGTAAAAAGATATTTTTACAGCTGTTAGGCCCAACATAGTACCTACTTCACTCTTTGAGTCAACCTCTCTTATTACACTTAGGTTTCACTAAACACTTGTTGGTTTTTCCGAGCTCACCAACAAACTCTTACATAGGTTGGTTTTCAAAGGTTACCAACAAATTTTACACAGGTTGGTTTTCAAAGCTACCAACAACTTTTATATAGGTCGATTTTCAAAGCTAACTAACAAACTTATACAAGAACAAAAAGCCCCTTGCTTGCTATCTAATCAATGAAAAACATATAATAAGAAATGCCTCTTACGTAGGCTAATTTTATACTCAATTAAATGCAACAGAAATAACTTTATAGCAATGAATATAAAGAATTTCAAACTCTCACAAGTTGCTATAATGAATAAGCTTTGAATGTAGATGGCATTTTGGGACAGTGGAGTTATAAAACCTAATGTCTGAAAGTAAATGCTCTTGTTTGCTTACTTTTCTCAAAATTGTCTAACTTCTGCAACTTTTTGGAACGACCTTTTTTACTTCTTTTATAACTGAATTTAAATTCTGCCCAATTGAGAAGACGATGTTTATTTAATGCGAGTGAATCGACAAGATTTTCTGTCCATTGGAGATTTCTCATGTGTTTTCATGTATGAGGTCTGAGATCTGAGATATATTTATCCATGTCTAAGTTAAGTTTTCATGTTCGGAATTAAAATCCCAGACTTTCTTGACTCATTCAGCTTGAAATAGGCTATGCTTAGCCATGTCTAAAAGTGAACCATTGTGTCTAGGTTTTGAAAATTGATGTCCAAAGTTAATATTCCAAACTTGGACTAGTGCTTGGTTTGTAACAGATTGCATTTGTCTATGTTCAAAAATGAATCACCATGTCTTGAGTTGAATGCCCATGTCCAAAGTTAATATTTTGGAATTTGTTGAACTATTCAACTTGTAACATCATATTCAGTTATGTCTGAGAACGAATCGCCATGTCTGAAAATGATCTTCATGTCCAAAGTTAAGATTTTGGACTTGAACTAGCACTAGTTACATTTGGTAGCATAGCTTGATCCTAGCTATGTCTGAAATTGAGTTTGTCATGTCTGAAGTTAATATTTTAGACTTGCATCTTTAGTTATGGCTATGTTTAGGATTTAGCACATGGGATTTTTGGACTTGGACTTCTAGACACACTTGGTTTTTCTCTTCAATCTTCAATAGAGTCCGAGTCTAGATTCTATGTCCAAGAATGGCTTTGATATGTTTAACATCTTGGCTTCTTGTTTAGCATTGTCCAAAATTGATTCTATGTCCGAAATTGGTGATGCGATGTCCAAACTTGCTTATCTGAACTTACTTCTCCAGTGTCTATCTCTTTGTTTGAGTGCAGAACTTAGATTGTATTCTTCATTTTGAAGCCTTGTTTCTTGTTCGACTTTGGGCACAAGTTTGAATTACATTGGTAGTGCTTTGAGGCATGTTTGAAATTTGTTTCTCACATTGCTCTTCAAAGTTTCAATGTCATTCTTTCTTATTTGAGCATTTACACTTCCTTCCTCATAAGCTAGTGGATCTTTTCTTTGATATAATCTTGTATGCACTATCCACTTATGTTATTTTCCTGATATATTGTTTGTTATTACACAAATGGGAAATAATGATCACTAGCTGAAACTTTCACTCATGTGCTTTTGCTCATCATCAAAACTTCGCTAGTTAAATATATTCATCATCAAAATAAATCCTAGTAAAGAGGTTTGGTTTAATAGAATCAATTTGTTTAATTAATGGATTATATATGTAATCTAATGGGTCTTGATGTTAGAATTGCAGGCCCATGGATTCCCACCCCAAATCACATACTCCCTTGAGATTATGAGAATTGTGAACATAGGGGCCGTTTTGCAACTTGGCAAACTTATCAAATATGGGAATTGAGGAAAATGATATTTAGGGTAAATACTAACCTTCATTATGGTGTTTGAGGAAAATGATATTTAGGGTAAATACTAACCTTCATTATGGTGTTTAAATAAAGAAATCACTACAATAGTGATTTTACTTAAAACCCCCAATTTAACCCATGTGGAACCCTAATTTGGGATGGGTGTTATTTTGGCTAAATTGAGAGTTTGAACATGTATTTATGATAATTAGACAAGATCGCATCTTAATGAGATGATTAGGTGCCTATAACCCCATTAAATTTCATGAAAATTGCCCATTTTGCTATTTGGGCTTGGTTTCCAATTTAAGGCATGTGTAAATCCGAGTTTATGATGTATGTTATGGATGTAGGGTTGCTTCAGCTTGATTTGGGAGCCAAATCATTACGCATTACTAGGAATAAAAGGGAGGCTGCATTAACCTAGAGATTGCGTAGATTGTTCTTCATTGAGGTAAGTAGGTTTCTTTTTTGTTTTAATGAATTCGTGAATGCTTGACTTGATGGGGATAATGATTATCCCATTATTTGGCATACGAACATCGTGATTTGTATGTTGTACCATATGTTTTTTTATTTTCAACTAGGGTTTTGAGGAGCCTATGGATTTGATACCTTGAACTCTTGGTGAGAACCTGGCTTGTGATTATTAATGCATCAATTATTGGGTCTTTTTGACTAGTATGATGCATAATGAATTACAAGCCCATGTAATGATGCTTTAGTGGCTTGTAATGAAAAAGGAAACAAATATATACACATATATGAATGTGAAATATGTTGCATTGTCATGGACATGAGCATGCCATTTCACTTGGTTATTTACCATTATTTTTCGCCTTACCTACTTACTAAATTTGCCTAGACTCACACTATTTTCCTTTATGGTTTTCAATTAATAGGGTAGACAATAGAGCCCAACCAGGGCTTGGTGCTCATTAAGGGGGGGGGGGGGGTGTGGTTAAGCGAGTTGCCCTACATTCTCTGATGACTTGACGGATCCTAGGGACCCCATTTTGACTATTTCATAGTTATGGTTTATTTTAAAGGATTCAGACTATAAATTTGATGTATTAGATTTTGTGTGTGTGTGTGTCAATGTTGTACTTAACATGTTGTAACTATGGGATTTATATTTCATGCCTTGAGGACCATTGTACCCTAGGTGTGCTTGTGAATAGATTCTATTGCATGTCCAAGGAAGTTATGTGTCATTACATTGTGATTGTTTTCATTGATTCTATGATTGTGTATGTGATTATGAGAATTATTGAATAGGTTTATATTGCAGGGAATACTCTTCTAAATTTCTGTGAGAACTCTTCTCAAGCACATGAAGCACCTTTGGGTCACTACATAGGTCTACTACTAGTCAAATATAACAAAGAAACAATTATGCTCCTACATAACCTCTTATCAACACTCTTACAACTTTCATCCTTATCCATTTTGATACTAGGATTCATAGAGGTTGGCATGCATTTTAAGTTTTTCATTTTAAACTTTTACAATATTTCTTTTATGTATTTTGTGTGTGAAATGAAAATACCATTTGTTGTTTTTTTTCCTTGTAGTCCCAGAAAGAATGTCAGTTCACCCATTATGCTCATCTTAGATTCACTTCTCATTAGGTTTTTAAACTCCTTTTAGTATTTCTCATGGTAGAACCAAAGATGATGTCATCCACATAGATCTATACAACAAGAATGTCTGAGTGAATATGTTTAATGAATAAGGTTGTTTCAACTTTACCTCTTTGAAATTGTTTACTAAGTAAAAACCCTTTTAGTCTCTCATACCAAGTTCTTGGGGCTTGTTTTAGACCATATAATACTTTTGTGGTTTAAATACATACTTTGGATGTTCAAGATCCTCAAAACCTAGACATCGTTTGACATAAACTTCTTCATTAAGGTATCCATTTAAGAATGCACTTTTTACAACTATCTGAAATAATCAAAATTGTTTAAATAATGCAAAGGCAAGTAACATTCTTATGTCCTCAAGTCTAGAAATAAGTGCAAATTCTCATCCTAATCAATTCCTACTTCTTTGGAATATCCCTATGCTACCAAATGTACCCTATTTCTTATAATGATCCCTGATTCATCAAGTTTATTTCACAATGATTGACTGGTGATTTGGTTCTAGAACAAGAGTTCACCCATTATTTTATTTAAATTGGTCTAGCTCTTCTTGCATTGTTATGATCCAAATTTAATCTGATATGGTGTCTTCACTATTTTAGGTTCAATGTAAGATAAGAAAGAAAAAATTTCACATACATTATGAAGTGAACTTTGAGTTCTTACTTTGTCAGACACATCCCTTATGATATCTTCTAATGGGTGATATCTATGAGCATATAATGACTAAGATAGTTTAAGAAACTCACCTTCACTTAATTGTTTTTCTTAAGTTTCAATGTTTTCCTCATGAGGTTGTGATGTTTCAGCTTCTGGAGTTTCTTTTGATCCTTGCTAAACTTCATTCAATGCTTCAAGAAAGTTAAATTTCTCATGATCTTCATCTGCAATAACAACCTTTCTTGGCCAAGATTTAGTTTCATCAAATTTTACATGGACTAACTATTCTACCATGTATCTTCTCTTATTGTAGACTCAGTATGCTTTGCTGGAAGAAAAATATCCTAAAAATATGCCTTCACTTTTTTTGTCAAACTTTCCAAGGTCATGTTTTCCATTATTCAACACAAAGCATTTACAACCAAAGGAATGAAAAGATGCAATGTTTGGCCTTCTAACAATCAATAATTCATGTGGAGTTTTCTTTAGAATTGGGCATATATACACTTGAATAATTATGTAACATGCATTATTTACTACTTTAGCTTAAAATTTATGAGGGAGATTGGCATTAATAAACATGGTTCTTGCCATTTCAATCAAAACTTTATTCTTCCTCTCAACTACTTCATTCTATTTTAGAGTTCTAAATGCTGAAAAGTTATGGGATAACCCAAGTTCATCACAAAAATTAATGAATTGATTGTTATCAAATTCTCTGCCATGATCATTTCGAACTGAAAGAATTTGTGTTCCACTTTAATTTTGAATTTTGTGTTGAAATTTCTTGAAAGACTCAAACATTTAGCTTTTGCACCTAGAAATAGTATCCAAATATATATATATATATATATATATATCAAAAAGTCATTAACAATTACATACCCAGACTATTTTTGTAATGCCGAAGATGTTAAATTTTAGGTAATTAAGTGTCTGATCACATTGTAGTTGTTTCCAGTATGATTATAATGGTGAATTGAGGTGAAGAAATGTGTTTTGAAATGAAACAATGCAGATATTTATGAATTTCACATAAGTGAAATGTACTTATACAAGTTAAAGTATATGTGAATGATTATAGGAATTGATTCCTAGCTATTTAAGGCAATTTTATTATGATTTTATGTCATTATTAATGGGAAAAATTATAATTAAAATCATATGAAAAAGGGGGAATCAAAGTGGAGAGAATACATAGCAAAAAGGAGAGAAAAATACACAAAACGGGGGTAGTAGGTCTGGCACTACAGTGCAAGAATGGAGGCTGCAACACTGGATCAAAAAAGGGGCAGGAGTAGCATCAGCGAATTTGACACTACGGCACCAGTTGGCGGTCAAGTTGATGGGTGACTTTTTAAATGCTATTTTAGTTTCATTCTTTTCCATTTTCGTTCCATTTCTTCTCCCTCATGCCCTAGCCTTGCCCTAGCTCTATTATACTTGATTTCTAGCTATTTTAACTTGGAAAGTTCCTTACTTGAGTGGACAATCACTTGATCTAGTGTTAGACCTAAGTTTTTAGCCATTTTGACAGTGGATGAAGGAAGAATTTTCTTCAATTAGAGAGAACTAATTGGAGCATGGAGCTTGGATACTTGTCCATGGAAGGAAGCCACACCTGAATCTTATGGTGAGTCACTTCCCCCAACTGACAATATGATTTTTTGCCTAGCTAAGGATTTGGGAAATTCATAAATAGTGGTTTTTGGGGGAAATGGAAGAGATTAATGTGAGAATCACATGGAAAATGCTTGATTCATGAAGTATAGTGTTCTAGAACTTAATTGGGAATGAGGAATCATGATTTATGCTTTGCTAGGGTTTTGCCTAATCTGTAAACCGTAATTTTTCCCCAATTTCGTAGCTTATGTGTAATAATCATGGGAGAAATATTTAGTTCATTGATTATTGTGTTTTGGACATTGTTATAAGGTGAAAAATCTAGTTTTGAACAATGACCTAAGTAAAGGGTAAAATGGGATTTTGTATATAGAGTGTTTTAAGAGAAAATTCATGGAATTAAAGGCTTCATTAGCTTATTTTTATAGTTATTCAGCTAATGGTTACGTTTGTAGGATATATGGGACAATGATGTCAAACCCACATAGCAAACTTGAGGCTAATTTGAAGGCTTATAGAAGTATCTCCATTTAGGTAAGTAGGCATTTGTTTTCATTGGATGGATGGGGATAGTGTTTATCCCATTTATTTAAATCCAAACATGTATAATTGGATAGGGATAGTGGATATCTCATAATGTTCTAAAGGTGGATGTTTATTTGTGTTTGTGAATACATGAATGTTAGGGAAAGCAAGTATCCCTTGGATTGAAATGTTGGTGTTTTGCTTAGTATATGAATTTGTGTTTGTTGGAGATAGAAAGTATCCCATGTCTTTGATGTTGCTTATTTTATGTATGGATGTCATTATGAGAGGGATAAAGAATATCTGCCCTTGTATACGAGTTGATAATTAATATTATATATATGAACATATAGATTGATGATTAATGGGGATAAGGATTATCCCATGACTATTCTTATTTTGGATATTTGTGAATGTGGGAATTAGTAGGGATTTTGAGTATTCCCAAGTTCCTTGACAATAATGGAATAAGTGCATAGTGATGGAATCAGACTTATTTCATGGTTGATATATGTAACGTAATGGTATGATACTATGCCTGAATGGTACAGTTATGAGATGTGGTGCCTGCACTGCACCATTATGATATTTTCTATGAATGATCCAATAACGATATGACTCGTGAGATTATACACTTGAATGGCGTAAGTTGTGTATGCAAAGTATGAGGACTCGAGCCTCATGAGTATATATTTATGGTGTGATTAAGTTGTCATATTTTATTCATGTTCTGGGTTAAAACATGTGAATTCTCATTAATTATTGTTTTCTATCATGCCTTGTTTTCTATCGTGCCTACTTATTGAGTTTTCCTGAGACTCACGCCTTCTTATTATATTTTTTAGTTGGTAGGTTAGGTAAACAATTCCAACTATGGGTTGGAACTGGTGAGCAAACTTGAAGACATTTTTCGTGTGGTATGATAAATTGGGATTAGAATCCCATAGTGTATGTGTAATTGTATTTGATTGAAATGTATATAAAAGATTTCAAATGATGTATAATAAAAGTTATTAGCATGTCATAGTGATTGATTTATTATATTGTAAAAAGGGATTTATATGATGTTAGTGATGTAAATTGCCATCATGATTGGGTTTTGATCTTGGGCACACAGCTGTGGATGAGTTGGGCTGTTGTGGATGTATGTTTTTTGGTTTATGTTATTGCTTTATAGTCATTGAAATTATAACTAAATATGATAAAGAATCATACTATTATATAACCTTATAATTCAGGGTAGTCTCTGTTGGATTTTTGTAGAATATTTTCCTTAGAAATTGGAAAAGTACAGGGTAATGGTAAAATGAATAGGCCCGGGGGCGAGGTGTTATAGTTTTCTACTCAAACTTTTAGTTCATGTAGGTCCAAAAAGGTGCATATGTAATAACTCAAAAGGTTTTGAGGTAGACATGACAATTTTTTATTTGAATGAAGCCTTAGTTTGTTTACCAAATTGATAAACATTTTACATGATCTACATTAAGGTCCAAAGTATACACGTCCATTTCGCTTTCCACAACACACTACTTCCAACATCATTGCGAATAGTATATTTATTTGACTTAAACACAATTTCAAATCCCTTGTCACATAGCTAATTTATGCTTAAAAGGTTGTGTTTAAGATCTTGTACGTACTTAAAATCAACAATATCCATACCTGAAATACTTACCAATCCAATTCCTCTTATTATACCTTGATTATTATCTCCAAATTTCACCTTCTCTTTATCTTGCAATGAAAAAATTTTGAACAAGTGCTTACTTCCATTCATGTGATGTGAACATCCATTGTCAAAGTACCAATTAGATTTTATTTTTGAAACCAAGCACACCTAAAAAAAACACTCAAGTGTTTGGTACCCAAATCTTAGGTTAAAGATTGTCAGGTATGATAACAGTTTATTTTGGCACCCAATTCGATTTAATTCCATTATTTTTTAATCTTTTTATATGCAATGATAAGCAAAATGTCCAAATTTATTGCAAAAATGAAATTACCCTTTTTGAAAATTGAAAGTCTTCCTTTTGAAATTTGGGTTAGCAACATGATTTTAACAAGTTGAAAGTTTGGCCTTCAACTAATTGTTTTACATCTCTCAAGAAAATACACTCTTGATTCAGCTTCCTATTTTCATCCTTTAGTTGATTTTATTCAAAGTTTAGAATGTCATTTCCAAATTTCAATCGAGAATACTCATAAAAAAGAACTCTCTATTCAAGTCGTATTCTCAAAATCACTTTTTTTGTTTTAGTAATTATTTTTTAAAATTTTCATATTTTTGAATAATTCTTACTGATTCACCAAGAAGTGCATTGTGTTCTTCTTGCAATTTAAAAAGAAAATCATCATAACTTACCACTTCTATAGTAGTACTTTCTTGTTTATCTTCTACATGTGCCATTAGGTCAACATGACACTCCTCATTCTCTGATTCAAAATCTATGGAGATGGATGAGTCACTATCACAGCAAGCTCCCAAACTGTGAGGTTTTTATTTCTTTCTTCTATCCTTTTTGGTAGATGGGCAAACGTTTCTCCAATTTCCACTACCATCGTAGTTGTGACATGTGGGGTTCCTCTTCTTCTTTTCTAAATAATGTCTAATTTGAGTTTTTCGTCACCCTCGTTGTTCTGCACACTTCGAGCTAGTGCAAATCGATTTTTCATTTTGTTATTCATGTTAGCCTCCAAAAAGCTTTGATGCCACTTGTTACGCCCAAAATACAAAGTGTAAGGCCAAACTAGAATCCAAGCATGATGGGAAAAATAGATGGGATGTGCAAGTGCAGAAAATAGAATGCAATAGAAGCATGCAAGTACACAAAGCAATAAGAACACAAGGGATTATAGTGGTTTAGGCTCCCTTGGCACCTACTCCACTCTTTAAGGTTTCCCCAACCTTGGTTCTACTATAATGTTGTGGAATCACACCTCCTTTGGTTTCCTGAGCTAACCAATAATTCTTATACAATTGGTTTTCCCGAGCTCATTAGCAGCTCTATAACGTTGGTTTTCCTTGAGCTTACCAAAAACTCATACATATTGGTTTCCAGAGAGTACCAATAACTCTCCTTACAAATATAACATGTATAGATAAATTGCCTCTAAATAGGTCTAAGTGTACATAGTTAAAGTTCTTATATAAATAATAAAATAGTAAACCTCAGAGTGCTTTTGTTCTCTTCTGAATTGGTATAGATGTAGCTCCAAACTCCTTTTATTTGTTGAAGCCTGCTAGAGTGAATGCACATTGGAGACTTGAGTTCTTAAGATAGATTCATGTTTAATCTACTAAAGCATCTTCTTCTTCTTTATTGAAACTTTTATTTATAAGTTCTAAAATATAACACCTACATTTTTGGTAATTATGTGTCTGAACACATTGTAATTGTCTCCAATATAATTATATTGATGAATTGAGATGAAAGGAACTAATCTTGCAATGAAATGATGCAATATGAAATGCATATAAGTTAAAGGAAACTGTGCCAAGTAAAAACACATGTGCAGGGTTATATGATTTGATTCCTAGTTATTTGTGGTAAATTTGATTACGCATTTTATGTCCTTATTATGAGGAAAATCATGGGATAAAAAGGCATAAGAAATAAGGAATTAAAATGGAGAGGAAATAAATCAAAAAGGATGAAGAACATGGGCAGCAAAATTCGGCGCAGCAGTGCCACTTTAGAAAAGGGGCAGGGGCAGCGTGTAGAAATTTGGGCACCACGGGGCCGGTCAGTGGTCAAGGACGATGAACAGAATTTTAAACACCATTCTATTCCATCCCCATTTCATTTCGTTCTTCTTCCCATGCCCAAACCTCATGCCCCTATACTGCATTTAGCCATTCTTAAATTAGATCCATGAGGGATAAATGCATTTAGGTGCGGATTCCATCAACCATAAATCCAGACCCAAGTTTCAGCTATTTTGATGAAGGAAGAAGAAAGAAAATCTAGTTTCCAATGATTGGAGGGAGCCACTTGGAGCTTAGAGATTGGATTCTCTCACATGGAAGAAAGCCAAGCCTAGAATTCATGGTAAGTCATTTTCCCCACTGAAATTGTTATATTTGGGTAGGTAGAGTTTCATGCTAATTTGTGAACAATGTATTCTAGGGGCAATGGAAGAGATCAATGTTAGAATCATGTTGAAAATGATTGATTCATGAATGATAGTGTTTTAGAACTTTATTGGGAAAAAGAAATGATATTTTATGCTAAGCTAGGGTTTCGTGTTACCTGTTAATAGTAAACTTTGGGGGAATTTCATTAGCAAAGTGTAATTCCCATGGGGCAAATGATTAATTGATTGATTATTGTGTTTATGGGGTGATTTGAACATGAGAAATTTGAGTTGGAACCCTGACCTTAGAGGGATTGAAAAGGGTTTTGAGTATAAAGTGTTTAAATAGCAAATTTGTTGCATTAAAGGCATAATTGAATTGTTTTAAGGTGATTCAACTATTAATTATATAGGATACAAGAGGAAGGTGGAAAGGGTTTGATTGTAACCCTAAGATCTTCATGAAAGGAAATGAAAGATTAATCATTTAGGATGTATTTCATTATTAATGAAGTTTTTTACATGCTAAGAGTGTTGAAAATAAATTGTATGGTGGTAAGAATGCAATTAAAGATGTTATCTCATTTGATGTTATCTCCTTTTAGGAAATTTAAAGTTAAAACTATGCACAATATCTATAGGGTGGAATGTTCTATAAATTGGATCATACATGTGTAGGGCTATTGGCATATGGATAGAAAGCCACGCCAAAGAACATAAAGATTGTTGCATAGTTCCTCATTAAGGTAAGTAGGCTCCTTTCTATGAATGTATTACTGAACAAGAATGGTGAGTATCCTATGTTTGGTGTCCGAGCATATATTTATATAGGGGGATAATGGATATCCCATGATTTTAATGATATGTGTATGCATGTGTGGTTTATGTATGAGTATAAAGATTAACCAGGACAGACATTAACTCATAACTTTATATGAATCGCTAGTTATGATGATATGTAAATGTGTGGATGAATGACTAATGGGAATAAGGACTATCCCACACTTGCTTTTGTGATATAAGTCCGATTTTTAGGGTTGACAGAATGGTATATGGGTTGACAAAATGGTATATGGATGATTGGGGATAATGAGTATCCCAAGAGTTTCTGTAGAATGTTATTAACTATATTATGCGAATATGTGTGTTGGTGGAATGGAAATAATCTAAGATTTTGTATATGACATAATAATGTAATACGGTGCTGAATGGCACAGTTATGGGGTTATGCCTATATGGCATAGTTTTGATAAGTAATGCCTGCATGGAACATTTATGATATAAGATGCTAGAATGGCCTAGAATTGATATGTTATGCTTAGATGGCGTGATGAAGATATTGTACACCTAAGTGGCATAGATTGTAAATGTAATAGAAGCATGAGGATTTGACCCTCATAGTATGGTTGCATTAGCATGTTTTTATTAATGTCCTAATTTTCGAACATGTTGTTCCTATTTGATTATTATTTCTTTTTATTCAGCTTACTTAGTTATCCAGACTCACGCCTTCTTATCCTTATTTTTTTAATTAACAAGTCAGGTAAAGAATCTCAACCATGGGTTGGGGCTAATGAGCAAAAAGTGAAGATATTTTCTTTATGGTTTGATAAATAAGAATGAGATTGTATAACATTTTGTATAGTTGCATTTGAAAGAATTAGAATGTATAGGAAAAAGGTATGGGCATGTAATAGTAATAAAATTCTAAAATTGTGAATGGATCTGTATGATTCCAGTGATGTATATTGGCATCATGATTTGGTTTTGATCTTGGGCAAGCTGTTGTGAGTGTGGATGTGAGTTTTGTGGTTAGTATTTATAATTATTGAAATTTTAATTTTTATGATTAATGTCAGGTTTAGATCCATATATTTCAAGGTAGACTCTACCAGATTTTGGTAGAATATTCCCCTTGAAAATGGTAAACTTATAGGAAAATGGTGAAACACATAGGCCCCTAGGTAGGGTGTTATAGAATGGTATTAGAGCCAAGTGGTTATCTGATACCAAGAGTGATAAGCCTAGACTCATGATGGATAGGGGAGAATACTAACTAAAGGGTTTTAAAAGACAATGTCTAGAGAAAGAACAAGGAAATTATGTGAATGATAGTGTGAATTGATATGATATTGCATAAATGAAAACTATATGAAATGAATAACTACATAGGATATATATATATGCTTGTTGTGATCAGAATAGCGCAGTGGAAGCATAGTGGTGCCTATGTGTGCACTATATTTGAATGTTTTCCTATTATGTTTATAGTGTGTGTGAAATCTAAATAATGAAATTGTGAAGTTTCATGAATAGGTGTTAAAAACTGAGTTCAGTATTATTTGCTAGATTGTTTGTGATGGTTTGTGATGGTTGAGATGGTATTATTAGATTCATTAAGTTAATATGGTTGTGTGAAACCTTGTTGGTTGGTTGATTAAATTGATTTGATATGGTATGTTATGGCATAAATTCTAGACGGGTATCCTGGTGAAGGGCCCCCATTGTATGTGCTTTATTGGATCGTGAAGTGAATGAAGTCTATAATGAATGGGATGCTATGAACTTGACTTATTGCTTGATGGATTCTATGGATGTGATTGACTATTGTAAATGATGGCATGTCCATGTATTATTGAATAACTTTGCTTGTGAGCAATTTGATTGGATGAAGTGTTAAGTGTGCTATGTTAATGGTGCTATGAATGGGAATGCTGAAATTGTGTACCTGTGTCTATTGATTAACATTGGATGCTACTATGATTCAATTGAGCTAAATTGATTGATAATGTGGTTGATGAACTTGTGTATTCCCTCATATGATGGACATTACATTTTGCTATGAGGTTGAGTTGCTTTGATTGATGTAGTTAATTGAAGCATGTGATTGATACAATTTTGTATATGTGAAATGTGTATTTATGCATGTATGGATTGATGAGATATGTGGTGTAAAAGTGGAGTGGATGTGAGGTGAGTATGTTATGACATGATGAGATATTAGGAATGATATGGAAATGCCTTTGTGAGCATTCGGCCTTGCAATCCTGAGAATGATAAGAATATGCCCTTGTCAGCATGATCTGCCCTTATAGGCATAACAATAGTATGGATATGCCTTTGTTGACTTGATATGTGGCATAAAACTAGCATGGATATGCACTTCTGGATGGCATAGATGCAAAACAATGGGTTTATGTGTTTAAGTATTTTCTATGTCAAGTTGGAAATTGCATTGACAGTTACTTATTTTCACTGGTTCTTTGATAATGCATTGTTTTGCATTCCATCATGAGTCATGAATCATGATGGACATAATTATGTTCAGTGATATGGAATGGCATGGCATCATAAGATACAGGGAATGTGATGGAAGCCCACCGAAAAATCCACCAATCATGCCTGTACAACATAGATGTGGTAGAGGCTATGTCGTGAAGAAGTGGCCTTACCACTAGTACGATAGGCATCTAGGGGGTGACGCCATGCCATGTTAGGGGCATGGTTGCAGATTTGGTAGACATGCCTTGATGGTGGCATAGTTATGCTTGATATTGATGCACCTTCACAACGCAGAGGCCTAGTTAGGCCTGGGGCTAGGCTATGATGCTTGGATTAACTCGGTATGACCTGACACCCATATGGGGTGATGGCCAAGATGGCCTGGGGCTTGGCGTGAATGCTTGGATAGCTCAGATATGATGGAGAGGCGTAGATGGTATGATCTAGCACCCCTATAGGGTGGAGAACTAGATGGCATGGCATGGAAATGCCTAGTTGGCGTGATGAATTGGAGGGCCTGAATTAATAATGATTGTCTTAGCTTATTATGATTTGAGTAATACTTGAAAGTTGATTCTAAATAGCCCAGATTGTGACATATTATGCAATAGGAGCATTATGTTGATGTTGTGGTATCAATGTTGTATTGTTATTCTCATACCTTGTTATGTAACATGTTGTACAATTGTTATATTTTGGAGGTAATAACATGAGATTGTATAACGGCCTAGATGGCTTGGATATGTTATGACATTGTGGAGTATATATGTGCCAGATGGCCTGGTCTTTGATTTTGGTTAACCTATGAACCCATGGAGCAATGAGGGTAGAGTGTCACAGATAAGAGTGACAGGCTATCATGGACCTGGTAGGCTTCATAGCCAAAGGTACAAGGAGAAACCAGTGTGCACCATGGTGAATTTAGAAATGATATAGCCTTGATGATAAGGCTGGGTTGTTATTGATAATGACATTATGAAATTAGATTCACATGAATAAAAGACACCTAAGGATAAGGCGATATAGGAAATTGATTACATGTTTGAGCTGATAGTGAAATTACATATGAATCTAGATTGAAAACGGACATGCATTTCATGGGGCACAAAATGTTTTTTGTATTAAACATAGACTTGTATATGATTGTTTGAAATTGACATATGATTTCTATGTTTAAGTGATTATTGATTATCTTCCATGAGCAAAGTATGTGTGTATAAGGATAAAAGTAGAAGTAAATATCATATCTGGAAAATTGAGTGTGTTGTCTAGAATGATCAAGATATCTTATCAAACAAGCACAAATTGCGCAGTGTATTATGTGGATACAGATCCAAAAGCTATGTAATAGTTCGAATAAATGGAATTGCAAACTTGCAATCATGAAACTAAAAGTTTTGAGGTCGAAACTTTTCATAAGGGGGGTGGTTTGTAACACCTAGGGTGTTGGATTTTGGGTAATTGTGTGTTTGAACACATTGTAGTTGTCTCTAATATAATTATGATGGATTAAGATGAAGGAAACTAATCTTGTAGTGACATGATGCAAGTAGAAATGAAATGCATATAAATTAAAGGAAACCGTGCCAAGTAAAAACACATGCAGAGGGTTATATGATTCAATTCCTAGTTATTTGTGGTAAATTTATTATGCATTTTATGTCCTTATTATGAGGAAAATCATGGGATAAAAAGGAATAAGAAATAAGAAATTAAAATGGAGAGGAAACAAAGCAAAAAGGATGAAGAACAAGGGTAGTAGGATATAGCGCGGTGGCGTCACTTTAGAAAAGGGGTTGGGTTGGCATCCAAAAATTTGGGCACCACGGCGCCGGTCGGCGGTCAAGGATGGTGAATGAGTTTTGAAATGTCGTTCCATTCCATTTCTACCCTATTTCATTCCATTCATCTTCCCATGCCCAACCCTCACGTCCCTACACCCAGTTTGGCTATTTTTACTTTAAATCCTTGAGGGAATAAACGCATTTAGTCATGGATTCTATCAGGCATAAATCCAGACCCAAGTTTTAGCCATTTTGATGAAGGAAGAAGAAAGAAAATCTAGTTTCCAACAATTGGAGGGAGCTACTTGGAGCTTGGATTCTCACCCATAGAAGAAAGTCACGCCTAGAATTAAACGTAAGTCATTTTCCCCAACCAAAATTGTGATTTTTGGGTAACTAGAGTTTCATGCTAATTCATGAACAGTGGTTTTGGGGGGAAATGGAAGTGATTAATGTGAGAATCATGTGGAAAATGTTTGATTCATGAAGTATAGTGTTTTAGAACTTAGTTGGGCATAAGAAATGATGTTTTAAGCTAAGCTAGGGCTTCGTGTTACTTGTGAACAATAAATTTTGGGAGAATTTTATGGGTAATGTGTAATTGTCATGAAGGGAAAATGATTAATTGATTGATTATTATGTTTGTGGGGTGATTTGAACATGAGAAATTTGAATTGGAATCCTGACAAAATTGGGGTTGAAAAGGGTTTTTGAGTATAAAGTGTTTAAATAGAAAATTCCTTACATTAAAGGCATAATTGAATTATTTTAAGGTGATTCAACTATTAATTATATTGGATATAAGAGGAAAGTGTAATGGGTTTGATTGTAACCCTGAGATCTTCATGAAAGAAAATGAAAGATTGATATTTTAGGATGTTATTCATTATTAATGAAGTTTATTATCATGCTAAGAGTGTTGAAAATAAATTGTATGGTGGTAAGAAAGCAAGTAAAGATGTTATCTTATTTTGGGAAATTGAAAGTTAAAACTATGCGCCGTATCTATGTGATGGAATGTTATGTAAATTGAATCATACATGTGTTGGGCTGTTGGCATATGGATGGTAAGCTATCTCAGAGAACTTAAAAGATTGCTACATAGTTCCTCAGTAAGGTAAGTAGGCTCCTTTCTATGAATATATTGCTGAATCAGGATAGTGAGTGTCCTATGTTTGGTATCTAGGCATGTATGCATGGACAAGGATAGGGGATATCCCATGAGTTTAGTGATATGTGTATGCATGTGTGGTTTATTAGGGATAGAAGATATCCCATAATTCTTTTGGCAATATATGTATGTGATGTATGAGTGTAAAGATTAATCAAGATAGAGATTATCCCGTAACTATAAATGAATTGGTAGTTATGATGATATGTAAATGTATGGATGAACGATTGATGGAGATAAGGATTATCCAACGCTTTTTTTGTGTTTTAAGTATAATTTTTAGGGTTAACAAAATGGTATATGGGGATCATGGGCATTCTAGAATGTTTCTTAACATGAAGTATGTGTGGATGATTGGGGATACTGAGTATCCCAAGAGTTTATATAGAATATTATTGGCTATATGTGTGCTGGTGGAATGGAAACATCCCAAGATTTTGTATATGACATAATACTATAATATGGTGTTGAATGGCACAGTTATGGGGTTATGCCTATATGGCATAGTTTTGATATGTAATGCCTATATGGAACATTTATGATATGAGATGCTAGAATGGTGTAACAACCCAGGGCTCCAGTGCACTATTGTCCGCCTTGGGCACACGCCCGCACG
>JAYJMB010058387.1:0-17727 GCA_036873735.1 Pouteria campechiana | reverse complement strand
CAAAATAGTTCAGCTGGAAAAATATTTGATGATAACTACATGTGTGTTTTTATATTGGAAGGAACTCCTCAATTAAATAACATAGGATGCAAATGCAAAGAATCATTGCAGAAATCATAGAGTTATCGATGAAGGGTGGCATAGTGACATCTGCATCTTCATAATGACATAATTTGATTTTATACAGAAAAAACCTATCGAATTAATTCCTTATCAATTCCCAGAATAGTAACAGTTAGGAAAAAATAGGAAGGAAATGTTGGACTTACATGGCTAGGAGGAATGTGCTTGCCACTTAAAAGGTCAAGCAAAAGAGTGCCAAAACTATATATTACACTTTCTGGTGTTACTCTTCCTACAACAAAAATAGAAAATGAGGGTAAAAACGATAGAATATGATATCGTACTAGATGACTTGAAGACATACGATGATCATGAAACAATCTAATGTTGTATCAGATTCTAAGTCGTTAATATACCACACAAAATATTGAATAATCACAGTTTCAATATGCATCCATAGTCAGCATTAGAAAAAGAAAATTAATAACGAGTTCACATGTTCATGCATTAATCAAGACATTCGCTACATTGACATGAGCGCACAGAGGTAGATTTGTGAAGATCACAGATAAGACATCCAAGCCATAGATCACATGGGAAAAATAAAAAAAACTGCAAGCAGTATCCACACAGAGCATCAAAGATTCTAGAACAAATGGATGAAAGTGGCACCAACCCAACCTGAAGGATCATGATAAAGCAGTTACAAGCATGTTAGATGAAAAAAACATACCAAGGAAAAGAGGCCTAGATTTTACTAGCAGCAATCAGTAATTTTGATATTTAGAGAGCAATCAGGAGTTTTGAATATTTAGCATGATATTGTTACAGATTTAGAAGGACCTGAAGGGTAAAAAGCTCCAGATATAACAATAATAATGTAGAGCCTCACCCATTGTTTAGATGACTAAACTGACTTTCATATTGTCCTACCATAGATTTTTGTTGAGTATTTTGCATTAAGCAAAGCCTATGATATTATTGGGCTTGTTTAGTTGTCTATGCTTAGTAGGAAGCTCCTTACTATGCAGCAATAAAATTGTAATTTTGCACAGGTGGGTAATGGTACATTTTGGTCTTTCTATATTGTAGAAAGTGTGATGAAAGAGGCAACCAAGAGTGTTGAAGGGTAAAAAAAAATATCATATACCCTTGAGTGATTTCTTCTTCTTCTTCTATCCTGTGGTTGTAGATAAATTGCTTACATACTTAAATCTCTTATGTTTCTTTGTGCCTTTGTGTAAAAATTACATATAATTGCTTGTGTGATTAATCTTGCTTGCAATTGCAATCCCAACTAGTAGTATCAAAGCAAGGTTTGAGAGATCTCTACAGCATTGAGATCTAGCATTGAAAACAATCATAATCAAAACAGAAGCAAGGACAAGTTGTATAGATCTATAACAATTGCACAAATAGATCAAATTTAAAGGAAAATAGCTAGATTTGTCCATATCCGAGTAATGTAATGTGGACTAATAAATGACAGAACAAATAGGTGCAATTTGGGCAGCAGTTGACTTTTTATGACAATGATCTATCAACACTAGTGAAAGGCAACAAGATTCCTTACTTTCGTGGAGATCACTTATCCAGCCCTTTACAAAACAATCTCCTGAGAGATCCACACTCCAAATATCAAAACTCTGATAATGCATCACTTATCAATCCATCAACATTAATAGCTACAATGCTATTTTGTTATGACTAGTTTGTGGAGATCACTCTGCTTAACCTTGCTATCATCTTAACACATCAAATTGCTTATCATCATGAACTTGCCCATATCTACACTCCCTGTTGTAGCCATTATTAACCCATCCATGTACCCCTCTGTGCACAAAATCAACCTTAACAAACCTGATTAAACCAATTTTCCCAAATTTTCACAATTTTTTATCATGATGAACTAATCAAACCTCATCTAGTCCAATCAACCTCAATCACTATGATTTGACTTAACTATACCTGATGATGCAAAATGCACCGTACATACACTGTTCACTGAAGTCTTAGCATTTAAAAACCCCTTGATCTAAACTCTGGATTATTGAGTCATGCTTGACGTCAATATGTTAGTCCCAAAATAAGGTGTATAGCAAAACACAAAACCAAGCAAGATTGGGCAGCTAAACAAATGCACAGGTGCAAAAAGGTAGTAGTAGAAACACACAAGCACATAAGACAATAAAGCACACAAGGAATTATAGTGGTTAGAGCCGACTCAGTACCTACTCCACTTTCCAAGGTACCCCCAACCTTACATTCCACTATCTACTTGTAGAATCACACCTCCCTTGGTTTTACCGAGATCACCAAAAACTTTTACCACTCCGCCTAATTTCTTCAAGCTCCCCAGGAAGCTCTTACAAAACACAATACTGCTACAAAAATCACCTAGCAGAAAACCCAAAACCTAAACAAAGAAAATTTACAAAGTAATACTTCTTGATAGGCTGAGATGTATATGTTTAAAAGATCAAGGGTAGGGATTACTCAATGAATACAATATGCTTCAAACTCCTCTAGTGTCGGATTTGATGTAACGAGAAGCTTGTTGGGTCTCTTGTGAATGATTAGTTTTTAACTCTTAGAACCCTCAAGAATATCTTTTCCCTTTAATGAAACTTCTATGTATAATCTTTGGAGAGGTTCTTGACCATCTAGAAGAAGACCGTTAAAAACTAGCCATTAAAAATTAGCCATTAGAACACCTTTTAAATTTTTGACTATAATGGTGACAAACTTATGTCATTATCAACTCTCCTCTATCGAAATCCCCCATTGGCATTAATGAGCCCGAAGAACTTATGGTCTCCTACGTGGAATATAACCATTGTAGAAATGTCAATAAACCTTTATAGGACTTATAAATTCTCTGTAGAAAAACTCCATCAACGTGACTCAGAACACCCAACTGGGCAGCAATTGTGACAAATCTCTATCACCAGGGTGCTCTCCTCTGTGGTCTCTTCTGTCGATCCTATGTGTGTAAGCGCAATTCCAATGGACACAACAAACCTATGGCCCATTTTGTCTCCTCTGGGGGTTCGTCTATTAATCAAAATCTTAGCAAAACTTCATTAACCTAAGTTCAAGACATAGACAAGTTTTATTGTCATCAAAACTACACACTTAAACTCAACGTAGGTTACTTATCACAATTGATTATGTATGAATTTATAACTTTGCCCAATCTACATTTTCCATTAAAACCATAGTGCCTAAAACTACCAGATCTAACCTTCAAACCACTAATTCAAGCCTAGATCTTCCAAATCTACACCATTTTCTCACTTCATGAAACATGGGCTTCTTGGATTTTCTATTATCGGTGCACTACTTCAAATGGGCTTCTAATGTCTTTATTTGCCAATAATGATGCACTTAATACACATTTGGACAACCATACAAAAAGATTCCTTTCTCCTCTCTTCCAGCTCGCTTCTTGAAATCAAAGGCGCACATTCTCCTCTTGCCAACTAACTTCCAATGATCATTTTATCACATGACGCTTGCCCTCAACACCACAAGATCTGTGTACATCTACACAATCAATCATCTATATGCAAACATAGCAAACCCACTAGTGCCTAACACCCATCAGTGTCTCACCAATGCTAGCTAATCATTGTCACAAAATCAACTATTATTTACATTGCACTTGTTTATTCTATCACTTGCATCATCTTACGCTACACCACTCAGATCTAGAGAGACAAAGCCATTACCCTTAAAATCTAATTCTTCGGCATATATATTTTGGATCTACACAATTTATCACCACTTATATTCTAATCATGGCTCTTAACACTAAAGAGATCTCTCAAACCTTGCTTTGATACCACTTGTTAGGATCAGTATCACAAGCAAGATCAATCACACGTAGATCACAATATAAAGGAATAGGAAAACATAAGAGATTTGCATGGTTTTGCAATCCACCTACATTCAATAAGAGAGAAGAAATTACTAAACATAAAAGAATAAACCATCTTCCTCATAAATATTGTGATAAATTAGCAATTTATTGCCTTTTATGGCAATCAAATCAAATGACAATTTTCTAAGTTTTTTTTATGGTTTTACACTGCAATATGTTATCTTAGTCATCTACTAGCAATAATTATCAGCAATCAAATGATAATTATCAACAACAATGTTAACACTAACAATAATAACAAAGACAAAGAAGTAATTTTGCATGTAAAAAAGAGCACAATGAAATATGTGGCAAACCTTTCACGTATGTTATTGTAATTTCCAAATCTAAATGAATTTTTACACCATAATTTGCATGTGCAAGAAAAAAACTGAGCTTAAAAATTCAAAGGCATACCATGCTTGTATTCCTCATTTTGGTCTGTAAAGAATTAACAACTTTCATTAAAACTCAAGTAATGATTTGGTACTGTTGGCAGCACCTAAATCTTGGTGCTTCCCTTTATGCTTTAGGCTTATTAGGATATTTTGATCCGATCCAAGCCATACTTTATATTCGGTCCCATTTATTTAGTTAATTCATGGAAAATAATTTTGATTGAAAACTTGTTTAGACATAATCTTCAAACAATGTCATATCATGTCTAAAAAATGAAAAATCATTTAAAGTATTGATAAAGTATTTAAACCATCTACAATTTAGAATGGCAACTCATCTATGGAATTATAACGCTTAGAATGGAAAAGATTTCTACCTACTTGATTGTAGACTACAAAATTAATTAGAAAATTTTAATGGATTCATATGCACTCTTAAAAGTTTCCATTGTCACAGTCCATCTAAATTTTTAATCAAGATAATTCTGGTATAATAGCTAGATGCATTAAAATAAATATGATGGTGGCATAGATTCAGTCACATCATATGATGGGCCCAAAATAAAATGGCAGCTGCAAGATTCACGTGCTGCCAGCAGCAGTGGATCACTGAGGAGGTCAAAATAGAAAGTGGGAAATACTGGGCTTGCTTATGCACCACATTGGCAAATGTCTGTCCAAATTGGACTCTCCCCCTCAATATTTCAGTTTGCCTGCCAAATGCTGGCACACAAAAAACAGGCCAGTGACCTGAAATGATCATGTCTTGTCAATATGAGGAAACTTGATGGAATAAAACACTTCCACCTTCACATGATGAGATGAGAACATTTCAGGAGAACTGCCTCAACATAGAAAAAATAATAATAATTCAACGGCACTTGAACTTCAGCAAAGATTTAAAAAAAAAAATCAAAAGAAAAATCCAAATAACTTAAAATGACAAGCATTTTGGTTTAGAAAGGCTACATGGTACATACCAGTCCTCAAATATTCTGGAGGGGTAAATGCCAAATTAGTACTATAACTTTTACCATCCCTGCTGTTCTTCATTAGACCAAAACATGAAAGCCTTGGATTACAGTCCTGCAAACCCCTAATAAATGATGAGATAACAACATAACCTACAAATAAAAGAAAAAAAAATCAAAGAACAATTAGAAACAGATACTAACATCATCAAATAAAATTCTGTATGCATTAAGATCATGATAAAGTGCACGCCCTTTGCTAGTACAGTATTCCAAAGCTTGAGCAAGATGCAGAACCACCCTTAGTCGCATTGCCCATTTCATTGGTGCAGTCTCCCCTAAGACATGAAAGCAATCAAATCCTTGGTTAGCATTTTGAACAAAGCATAAAGTAAGAATCTCCCCCTCCCTATCTACCTACACAAATATACATACAAATATTCATACACGTCTTGTAATATATTTCATGAAGATATTCTATTTACAATAAGCAAAATAAAGCAACATGAATAAATTTGGGACTGTCAAAAACAGAATAGGTCATGCAATGGAAGATCCGTGAGTTTGATTCAGTGTTACTTAAGTACATACAATAAATTGATTTTAACTGCTTTTTGTTTGTAGAATTACAATTTTATATCATACTTTCAACCAAAACACCTGCATGTCCCAGTAAAAAATTACACAAGAAACGATTTTGAATTATCATACAAGAAAATGATAACATGAAGAAGTTCCTACTGTAAAAGTAAGAAAGGAAAAAAACAGCTAAATAACATCAAATTTCAGATATTTGCTTTGGATAAAAAAAAAGTGAAAGATTTACAACTTCAATTTGCATCATCTAAGGAAACAAGAGAATAAAGATGAGGGTTAAGGAAAAGAGGGAAAAGTACAAGTGCTCATAATGTTTGTATCAGTGCATGTAAAACTGGCTGGCGACATGGGGAATGCACCTATATCAGAATGATGCAGTAAATAAATCAAGTGGTGAGAAGGATTGGAGAAATATGGAAAATGAAAACCATGGATTGGAGAAATATGGAAAATGAAAACCATGGATTGGAGAAATACGGAAAATGAAAACCATGGACATTATAAAGAACTGCACTAGATGTTGAAACCAACTTTTTTAACAAAACTCTAGACCAAAATTCGTGGGAAATTGTTAAAAACTGTTCTTATATTGCGAAGAAATGGGTATTTACATTTTTGCATTTCATAGGATGTTATCCTTGTTGTTCTGGCAATAATATTGCCTAAATCTTGAATAATTCAAATACTGGCCAATACCATTATTGAAGTCATTTTGATCTGGGAGTAGTGATGTTATTTTACTTGGGATGTGATAGAACAGTATTGTACAATAAAAAAATATAAGAAAGTAAATTAATAAAAAAAATGGCATCATTAATAACAAAGAAAAAAAGTTAAAGTGAAAGGAAAGATGAAATGTACATCACTATAAGTCACGATTTAGGAAGACCATAGCCTATTAAGAATATCATACTCCGAAGTCCCTGTGAGGAGGGAACATCGTATGCAGTTTCTTCCAAACCATCAAGAAAAGGTGGAACAGTTAGCAAATCACCCTAATCATAGTTAAAACATGTATCACAGGACATTAAATGATGTATAACAGTTAAGAAAAGGCCAAAACACAGACTCAATAAGCATTCTAGCAAGAAATGCTCAGTCTAAGCGAAAAGTTATGCCTAACAACAAAATTTTCATCTTCAATATACATAAAAAAAATTATCTTTAGGTCATTCAAAAGGGGGTACTTGAAATAATTAAATCAAGAACAATGCACTAGCAATTATAGATGAGTCATCCGCAAAAAAATTCTAAGCTCGAAGTTTGGACTCGAAGTGAACTGAAAGTGCAGGCTTGAAGATGCAGCAAAGAAATATTGGCAGGCACCATCAATGTAAAACTTACAGTGGAAAAGGTGTTTTGCAAGTGTCTCATTGGGCATGTATTCAGCCACAAGCAACCTTTCATCTCCTTCACAACAACAACCAAGTAAATTTGCCAGTCTGTGGTTGCGAAGCTGACCAACAGCTCTTGCTTCATCCTGAAGTAACAAAATGGGGGAAAAAATTCAAGTTATGGTATTATTTGCATCAACAGTATATGGCAGTTATACAAGATTATGGAATATCGATTTTCGACAATAAATGAAGAAATTAAGACACCAATTTCTATGGATCAACAGTCCACATGATAGTTATACCAGATTATATTGAATCTTTGATGAAATTAAGACAGAAATTTCAGTTGCATAGTCCTAGTGATTTGAATTGATAGAGATGCATTGGTACAATGTGTGACCCAGGCTGTATTCCTTCCATCGAAAAAAAATGGACTAAGATCCCAGTCACCAAAAATAATCACTGTGACTTAGAGGGAAAATAAAAATCAAAATGATGAATGTGTCAAAGACTATCCCAAGGTTTTGAAACCTAAATATAAGTTGATCTGGTTGATTGAGAGCTTCAAACCAAACAGGTTGAACTGAATAAGCTAGCTAAAACAGTGTAATTTTTCATGAAAAAATTCAGATATAGAAAATAATGGAAAAACTGCTTGTATCACCATTTGAACTGTGGACCTCAATAACAAAGCCTGCAGAATTTGACAACAGAGACAACATGCTTCATTAGCTCATCTTTCATGCTACATAACTGCAAATCACAATCTAAGGACCATTTGTTTTAACAGACCTGACATATATATATGCTTAATTGGCTTATCCTTGTGTTTATATTACTTACAGTGTTGCCCAAAGTTTGAAACTGTTTCACTTATCTGACCGGACAATCCAGACCATTCAGGGTCCACTTATGGTTGAACCATTTTGACCTGGCTAGTTCAATTCAGTTTCCAAAACAATGCTCCGTCCACAGCACCAAAAAGGCAAAAAGGCCCTTTTACATTCGTGAAATATTGTAACACCTCTCATTGCATTTTTTCTTATTGTCCTCTCTTCAATGACATTCTCCAAACTTTCTCCAGACTTTCTCCAGTCAGGGGAAAATCTTTACACCTAGTAGTGAAGCTTTTTTTAGCTTCGAATATTTTTCTTAGTTAGCCCATGAATGTTGTCCAATTTTGAGTTGCTACAAATGTGATACATAATTAAGTCAAATGGCCCAGTAAAGCACACAACCTATATTCAATTCAATCAGATGATTTTATAGACTTAAAATATAAACAGTAAAAGAAATGAAAGAAAATAGAAAAAATAAAAAGAAGAAATCTCGATGATTCAATAAACTTACCAAGAACTGGCGCACATCAGGCCAAGCCGATCTATTAAAGCGCTTTACAGCAATCCGCCTTTGGTTCTCTAGCTTTCCCTTGTAAACAACATTGGGAGCTTTTTCTCCATGTTCAGACACAATACTCTCCAGTGCAAAACCAGCTGTCGCAACCCTAAGTTGGTCAAAGGAGTACTCACAGAATGCGGGCACATCATCAAGCTCATTCTTCTCCTCATTCTCTGCAACAAGAAACAAAATTATCAACTATCCATATGCAGAAATGAGAAGTAATCACAAGCACCAACATTACTGTGCTCACCCACATCGGGAGCTTCAAGAACAGTCCCCTTAAACTGTGAATCCCAGCAGCATGGACTGACACTGGACCAGCTACAGCCCATTACGTTCTCAAAGTGTTCAAACTGCTACTACTTCAAGTTCAGTCTGAAGATTCTGAACAGTTCTGACCAAATATGATAATTCCTTCACAATTTGTTGTAGCTTCCCCTTTTGATAATCCCACGTCAGACTCTCCGATGCCAGTCAGCTTATCTGCAGATGATGTTCAGCTTCCATTAGCATAGAGCTTATTTTCGCAAAACACATAATTTTATCTAAGAACAACCTTTGGATGGCTCTTAAGTTTAAAGAAATAACAAGATATAAAAGCTTTGAAAAAAGAAGCAACTATCCCTATTGGAAAGCAGCCTTGGTTGGTTATGGGCCATTAGTGTGAAAATAGGACCCTAGCGTGTCTTAGCATTTTGGAATGGAACTAAGTGCTGAGCTAGGCCACAAGCATTTTACAAAGATGCCCCAATAGCACTACGACAGAGAATATGGGAGATTTCCTCAAAATCCTAGCTAGCTATCAATAAGATCACTAGCATTGAATTCATATTCCCCTTTTATCATATCAATCCAACATTCTATCCATAAGCAATCCCTCAGCTGCCCAAAAAGAAGCTTATATATCTTATCCAATCCCAAAAGTAGAAGGCATTCACACTCCACATCTTTTACGAATACCATACTTTTGGCATAATTTGTTACTAAAAGCAGGATAAAAAGGATGTGCGCATAAAAGGATGAGGGTCTAAATATCAAAAAGCAATCACAGCTGATTCCTTCTACAATACTACCCAGAAATTTTCAAAATATCTAATTAATCCCCATCCATCACTCCTTCAAACACTCATGAAAGCTCCAAAAGATTCAGAGGAAATTCAACTTCAAAAAAAAAAAAGGGAAACGAACATAAATACTCAAACCGATCCGCCTCGACAAGCAACCCTTTACTCCCTCGACGCAGAATTTCCTTACTGGTTCCGACCCAAGTCAAAATCAGTCGGCATGAATCAGATCTGGAGTTCCCGAAAGCTGCTTTTACAGCATTTCCTTATTAAACGCCCTAACTCTAGCTCCAAAGATTACTTCAATATCTTGAAACCACAACAACGATTACTTCCAAACCTCGAAAACACAACAAAGACCAAGAATCTCCCGAACGACAGGCCAGCGCAGCGCTCCAGCAGTTCCAAAGCCACAAAAAATCCAATCGCCACAAGCTCGATCGGATCAAAACGCTTCGCCTAGCTGAGATCTTCTGAGGCGTCGAAGGCTATCGGATCTCATCTACTTCTCTCTCGTCGACTGCTGCTGCTGATGCTTATTCTACTCCCCCCCTCTTTTTTAATAGTATTCACCGACATCCCATCTTCTTTTATATAAACCCTAGAAATCGGAGTATTTTATTTGTACCATCGGAAAATTTGAGGACTTCCATTTCTCATTTTCCACCGCGTAGGCGTGTTGGAATTTCGTTGAACTCGTCCTCTCAGCTGTAGCATTTAAAAGAGTCAATCCAGTCGTCTCTCTCCACTATTGGAAGAGCTCGATCTCTCTTCTCGAAAGGTGGCTATGCTGGTAGTTTGCCACCATTTTAAAATCAGCGTTATCACTCCATTCTTTCACAAGTCATACACTTATTTCGCATACAAAACGCCAAAAACATCAAGCCTGTCTCAGATAGACATCCAGACAACGTTAAATGTAAAACAGTTTTTTTGTTTTTCAACACCAAACACTACCATTTCAGCCATCCCAAAGGAAATTTTTAGATTTATATAAAAATAAATTACAACTTCTATTTGTTTTCTTTACAAGATTGTTATGTGAACGATTTGGATTGACTAAAATCTTCTCCCGGAGACCACAGAGAGAGTAGCCTCCATTTTGTAAACAGTTGTAAACTATCATTTTAATCCAACACCATTCTCCACCCCTCAATTAAGGATGCATCTTGCTCCGGCGGAGTTTTCTGGATCGTACGCATTCATCGCTGATTCTCGTACAGCCAACACGAATCATGGTTGCCACTTTAAAACGGCCGTACATCATCATGTAACGGCCAAATCACGCTCGAAAAGAGAATTTAAAACAGAAACAGTCAACAGCTGTGTCTGATTATTAACTGGCCGTTAGCCACTCTCTTTTCAGCAAAAGCGACAAATGGATCCTAGGAAAATCATATCCTTTTGACCGCCAAATAGACCTCTAACGAGAAAATCCACTGCGAAAATTCTTAGCAACAGAAATAAATATTTTAGAATGCGCCAAAATTTTCAATTATTTTACATAGCCGTACTCAGTACGAGAAATAATTTTGACGATTTAGATTCAGGAGATTATATGTTCATGACTAGGTAACAGGAAGATGGTTTCTGATAATAGATGTTCCGCTGGAGCATGGAAGAAACCCCTTCATAATTCTCATTTCTCAACAGCCCACCCAGTCCCGCCGCAATCATGCAGATACATGGATAAAATATTATATTTTAATGCCCATTGGTAGCCCCGACTCGGCCCCGCTTGCCGACCGATACAGCTGGCATGTCGGCCGATACGTGCTTAACAGCCGACACGAGCGGCTATGAAACGTACGAATGAGGTTGGTCATAGATAAAAAAAGATAAAATAAATAAGAGACAATAATATAAATATATATAATAATAAATAATAAAATTATTATGATAGACTAAGTAGATAAAAGTTATATTATTTTATTATATAATTAAAATTTGCATCTTTTATTATCATCTTAGATTTTTAAATAAAAATTTTGTAATATAAAAGTAGACAATTTTAGTTCATTACAATAACCAAATAAACCTTCAAATATGTGTAAAAATTCATCAAATTATCCCATGATGAAAAAAAAATATACCGTTATAAAGGCTTTTGACAACCAATGATGCACAAGAACGTATTACCCACAAAAAGGAAAAAAGTATAAAAAATTAAAAAGCCAAATAATGGATCATTAATATGTCCAAATTATTTGTATCACTAATTCGGATTATCCATAAAATAATCAACTTTTAAGGGTTAATTTGAAACTTTAATATCAACTATTTGTCAAGATACCTAACTTCGTTAGTATTTTTTATGCAAGCCACAAATTTTATCATATATCTGTGAATATGGGAATAAAATTTATACACATCAGGTAAAATTTTAGAAATATTTTTTTCTTATATTTTTTATATTTGGCCACAATTTTTTATTTAGGGGGGTTGCAATTTTACATGGAGTTTAAAAAAATTGCCCACCCCACCTACACGTGCCTCGGCCCATGTTGGACATAAGAAACATCCCAACCTGGTTAGAAATTTTCCAAACCAAATCAAGCAAAGGGTAACTCTACGGTTTATGAAAGACACACGTAAGAAAATATCAAAGTTTTTTTTTATAGCATTTTGCAGTTCTTTCATGGGCATCCACGTCTAAATGAATTTACCATGGTTTGCAAAGTATTACCAAAATAAACAATAAAGTAGTTTAATTGATAGAGATGTATTTGAGTCATCCAAGTTTAAATTCCTCTCAAAACATTGTCAAAATAAAGTTACAATTAAAAGCTAACTCATCACAATTTAGCTCTTTTTTTTAATGGAAAAGGTTCTTCCTTTTGTCCACATCACTTTAATTAGCGTGAAATTTTAATTATCTAACAAACTTACTTTTTTCATTATTACCTATGCTTTTGATTTACATCCTTTATTTTTTCATTCAAAAAATGTATTATCTTTATTCACTTTTAATCATTACTCAAATCCTATCACATATTTCCTCCACTTTTCTTTATCCTTTTTAATCTTTTCCATGCATCTTTTCCTAATGTATAGTAGACCACCTATAGCTTATAAGGATTTATTTGTACATAGTATCATACATTAATGATGATATCAACGTTAGCTTTTTAAAAAAGAATTAAGAAAAATGATCAAAAATATAGATAATAATAAAAAAGTAAAATTTTAAAAAATAGACAAAGCGTCACGTTAATTTTAAAAAATGTGTAGAGAGATGACTAATATGCTTTCATTCAAATACAAACCCTTTTAAATGCATCCAAATAGACTTTATAAATGACCCTTCTCATGCGCCCATTTGGATGCCCTAACTAAGATATCTACTCTATAAATCTTTGTTTTTCATGAACTTTAAACCCGTTTAAGTATTACGCACATGCCTCCTTGGCCAGTGCATGGACATGTGGAGGAATTGATGATTAGAGGCCTGATATGATTAAACCCATTTAAGAGTTGTTGTCATTTGTTAAAAAATTTATAACTATTTTTCTAACCTATAAAATATGATTTATATAGTTGAACTATTTATTATCTATATAAGATATTTAAATAATTATAAAATTTAAATTATTTTTAAAATTCATTTTTATCTAAATATGAGTTAGTCTCATTTCAAATAATAAGGGTTATAAAAGTGTTAAATTTGAGTGACTTTTAGGGTTTTGTATTAGATATATAATTTACATATTCCACAAACTTAACCTCCCTTTAATTAAAGTAAGGTAAATCTTATCGAATTGTTTTCCATATATATATATTATTACTTTATATTTATTGTGATCCATCTAGATTTTTCATAAAAATAAAATTTTGAGATAATGTAAATTATGTCTAAAAATAAGAGAGGTTGTTTGTTTAAATTTTGCCAAAATATTATATGTTGGTCCCGTTAGGTGGCTGTACCTAAGAGAGAGGGTGAATTGGGTTTAAAAATTATTTGTTTAATCCCTGAGTAATCAATCCTCTTTTTTATGCTTATGTACTAATCAAAAATAAAATGAATAATATAGTAATAGAAAGTCATAAAGTAAAATAATTTCACACATAAATTATAATGGTTTGAGCCTTCTCTTAGTACCTACTTTACTTTCCAAGGTTTACCAACCTTAGGTTCCACTATACCCTATGGAATCACACTTGATTTTCTAAGCTAACCAAGAATTCATATATTGATTTTACAGAGCTCACCAGAAACTCATACTGTTGGTTTTCACGAGCTTATCAACAACTCATATAATGATGATTTTCAAAAGTTAACCACCAGCTTCCCAACCTTATTTTTTCAATGAACTAACCAAAACTCTACGATTCAACATGTATATAGAAATGTCTATATTTAGGATAAGATGTACACACAATTAAGACATAATAATAAAAAGATATAAAATGAAAACTTTATAGTGATTTGTACTCTTTGAAGTAGGAAATGATATGACTTTGATGCTTTTTGATATTGACAACTTGTTGGAGTGAATATACTTGAAAACTTGAAAAGGCTTTCTTGTATTTAATTTATTTTTGATACTTAGAACCCTTAAGCTTCTTATTGATTGCTGGGAAAGACTTAAAATGGTGCTCTTATTGATGTAGAAGTTTTTCCCTTATGTTGTGAAGAAGTAGACCTTGAATGAATATTAGATAATGAAAGCTCTTTTGTAGTGTGAAAGTTTTAAGCTCTTAGGTCTTAGGATTGCAAGTTGTTTGATGAAGATTAAAGCTCAATCTCTTGCTTCTTCTTTTCACTTCTTAACATTTGAAACGTTCCTAAGTTTCTCTTTAAATAGATATCCAAAAAACTTGACCATTGGAAGAAGTAGGGCACAATCGTGGCTTTTTCAACATTCAAATTTTTGCCCATTGGACATCGATAGGCGATACCATAGGCTGCTGGGCTATGTGTCATATGGCAGGCAATATGTCTAAGTGACTACGGCCAAATTTTTATAAAACTCCCAAACCGTCCTTGCTATACATTCACAAGAGGTTGGGCTAAGCCGCAGTGTGCTAGGCGACAGGCATAGGTAGTAGGGAACTTGGCTGGCGTTATGCTCTGTTGCTTTGGACATGACTTTAAACTTGACTTTTATGTCTGAAATTGATATGCGATATCTACAGATGATTGCGGTCCTACATTTAACTATTTGCACTTTGCCACTTTGAGACTTTAATATTATTCATTATAAATCAAAATAAATTCATTCTCATATAATTTACACAAGTTATAAAATATGGATAAGCAATATGAATCATGTTTTTGTAGAGAATGAACTCATTCAAACATATTTTCATTTTTACATATATGAATGATATCTTCATAAAGTACATCTATTTTCTTCTTTATCAAATAACAGAAACATATAAATGATCAAACAAATCACAATATGATGCAACAAACTGAATGCATTGTGAATCATAATAATTTCTTAATTTCTAAGATTTTAATATGTTTATACAAATAGTATCTCATAGTAACTTACATATTTTAAGCATATATGAATGTGATCCATTATAAAGTGATATATCAAGATATATGTAGTATGGATCATATTCTCATTCTTCATGCATATACCAGGTATCTTTATAAAACTTATTTACATATGAACTAAGAAATTGAGACAATAAACATAGTTGAATACATTATGGATTAAGACAATTTTTTCTTTTCAAACTTATATCAAACATGTGTATCTGCTTGCATAAATAAGGAACCAAATCTATACATATCAAGTATATTTGTCTACATATCAAGCTTTTTAAATTGGAAGCATCATTAGCATAAAGCAAGTCTAAATATAAGTTTTAGTAATCATCAACATTATATCCTTTGGATCAACATTATAATTTGGATAAATCCAAAACGATAAATAGCGTACCCTGGCACATTGAATAAATAACCTGCAAGTATAGCCTTTCAAGGTACTTTCCCTTTCTTTGGTATCTTAATGCAAAGTTATTTCACCATATAAGAAATATCCTGGGTTCGTTCAATATAATACCTACTAAATGATTTTCTATAGCCATTGAATTACATAAAAATTCATGATTTCTTAAATTCACAAAATGGGTATTTCTTGCATCCATACATAGGCTTACATCAACTATGCATATGGGGTGTATTGGGAGTGGGCTCGAGCATTGTTTATGATGGATAGGGTCCAGACTGCCAAGTGATAAGGACGGAGTGTTGGACATCATATCTACGGCAAGGATAGATAAAGATAGTTATTAAACAATCGATTCGATTAAACTAGTACACATAGCTTGCATGCCAAACCATCCACACCATTCAATTGAAGGGTCCCTCCATGACTAGCTATGAAGCCTAATGGATGGTTGAAATGTGTATAATTGTTAGTTTACTTTTTTTACAAGCCTTATCCAAAGTAATTGGGTTGCATTAGTTAAATCCCCGCTAAAATAATTAATTATTCAATAAAGCACCTTAATCAGCATATTATTAATTAGGATAAGTAATTTTACGATAATTAAACCTGATAAGTAATTGGGATCATTAGCTTTCTTGAATTATTAGGTGCTTTAAATATTTCCATTAACCTTGTTTTTCATGGGTAAATCAAGTATATTGAGAGTAATTATTAGTTTGTTCATAAAATGATTTAATAAGGCTTGTCAAAACAATTTAATTCTTTCTTCATTATAAATCCCTAACATATTCACTAGAGCCTTAGGAAAGGATTTGTAGGTTGGTTAATGCCCTATACACTCGACATCAAAAGATTAGCTTGGGTATACTTAGCAAATCCTATAATCTTAGGATTTATTTCTTATTCATGGATACTTAAATCTTATGTTTTATATCTAATAAATTTGAGTTTTGATGTTGTAATTCAAAATCTTCCAAAATCTTAAGCAACAAAATAAAAAGCCCACCAAATCCTATGCATAAATTTAATATTTTATTTTTGCTTGTATGATGTCTAACCACTATCATGTATTAAATTAATCCACATCTTTTATCAGTGATCTAATTTGACAGAGACTTAGGCACTTGCTCCAGTCGGTGGGAATCTCATATTTTGAGTTGTTTCTAACTTTCTATCCATATCACATGTTACATCCTGAAACAAACCCCATTTTGATAAAATTCAAAAGTTAAATCAAGATCCAAGCAATTTCAAAAATAGATGGAGCTTTCTTTTTTTGTTGAAAATTCCAACTTATCAACTTGAATTTTTTTAATACAATCTTTTAGATTTTTTCCTTTGCCATGCATTTTTTTAACTTTATTTTGTCCTTGTGCTAGTATGAATTGATTCTATGAAAATTTATCTTTTATCAGAGTCGCCTATTGTGATATTATTCTTTAACTTTTATTTTGAGCAAAATCATTTTATTTTAAGTTTAATCATCAAACTACTGGTGTCTTTTTCCATAAATCTCACTAGCCAAACTTAGGTACTGTATGGTCTATTATGTTTGCACATTTGCCATCTAATCCATTTAGAAAAATCTGAGCTGGATGATTAATATCAGTGAGTGGATGAAATTAATGAATTCGATGAATGATAGTGTGATTTTTTAGATATACCAACCACCTAGCTGGACTCTAAATTACATATATATACAGGTTCATAATCTCATATGATGATTCTCAGTTGCATTAGTTTTCAGCTAAACCAAATAATGAAAGAGCAATAGATTTCTCCCATAATGAAATGATCAGACGAAAATCCATGCTACTTGGTGCATCAATAATAGGCAACCTTAATGGGAGTAGTACATCATATTAATGGTATAACATGTTTATAAATGTGTGATATATATATATATATAGACATACACTAAATTTGACTTGGAAAGTTAGGGGTTGATCATGGTACATAAATGTTAGGTTTGTGTCTTATATCTTGCAAGGCCTACTAGGCTTATATATGGGTTATACATATTTGGGAATATGTATTGTGTGAGGTTATCGATATTAATGTTCTATAG
>JAYJMB010058386.1:0-73009 GCA_036873735.1 Pouteria campechiana | reverse complement strand
CCTATCGACCCGGCAAAATTAGCAAAACTTTACAATAACAAAAATTTACATTTGTAAAATTTTCCAGGGCCTTACAACTTTAGTTTTACACACTGTCAATTTACATCACTGTTTGTATTCCTTTAGATTTACAACATATTTACATATGAATAATATGAGTCAGACCACTATCAAATCTCCACTGTTTAAGTCCTATCCCTCTCTTGAGCCCCAACCCTTGTTGGGCTCCTACGTCCGACTTGTCTGGAAAATATTTAAAAAAATAGCATGAGTCTAGACAAACTCAGTAAGTAGGTATCATGAGAAAATCATATGGAAAATCAGTAAACAATCTACTCAAACTAATGCATGTTTCATGGCATTTACAATGTTATGACAATGTAAACGACTAACATGTCACTTGCTCTCAAGCTTTCATCAATTATGCACATGTAAGGGTCAGCTCACTACCATGCCATATGACCATGTACCCTCTACACTGTTAAGCAGACCATACTCATCCTCTGGACCTATGAAACATAGTAATATGAAACTCTCCTCCTCTTTGATGTGTAATAAGTCCCTCTATGCATGCCCGGCTAGAAGCCTACTAGGCCTAAGATAGCTCTATTGCTACCCTCCGTGGCACCTCGCCCTCATCGCTCTATAGGCTCATAGATTCACCATCCATGTCTATAGAGGAATCTCAGTGTCAAATACATCATTTAATTCCAATATCGTGCCATCTCAGCACATCCACACATCACAAGCATCATCCATCCTAATACTAAGTCTTTTCAACAAATACACATGCCAAGGGTGTTACTCATGACTCATGTATTCATATAACTTCGATTTTTGAGATCGTCAATGGGTCAAGATAGTCATACTCTTATTGATTCATGGTTCATATCACCACACATGATAATGAATCCATCATGCTATAGTATTTGAGCATACAAAAGATTTAGTTTGAAAAATGATCAAGCAACCCGTAAATACAACAAGGAGGTACCTCACCTCATATGAATTTAATCATGTCAAATATTCCAAAACAAATACCTACTTACCTAAATAGGATCAGCTTTCATAATGCTCCCAATCTCACACTTTAGCCTTCACTCAACACCCAAGTGGTCCTACATGTATAACACATATCCATTTGATTATATAGGTCTTCACTTTATAATAGAAATCACAAATATTCTATTAGGGTGTATTCCTTATTTTCTTACTTGTAAATACCTCTTAAACTTCTATGTTGCATAATTTCTCAATCATCCCAATCTTCACTTAAATCGCTTATTCCAATATTTTCCCTTCACTAACACTTGATTTAGGATTTGGTATTTTTTCATATATCTCATTTAATCTATATTCATTTGTAGAATGATTAAATAGATGTGAAATAGTCTGCATATACAAATTCCCCAAAGTGAGCAATTCAAATACATACATTATGTCTTTAACTCCACATGTGTAGTCTATATCTCACAATTCATGTTGGGTGTTAATTAAAGTAATTAAAATTATAAATGTGCAGAATTAATAATACAAGATATAACATAGTTCAGTAGTGTGGAACAAATCAAAATTTGTAGTTCACTCATGCCACCATAAAGGGGTTCCCCAAACCACACTTTCACTTAACCTTTTGCATAATTTTATAAGTATAATTAGGGCTATTTTCCCTCTCTTTTCATTTATCAATTCAGATTTATTAATGATTAAGTGTCACAATCAACTACACAATAATATCTAAAAAGTGGTCATGTATTGGTACAATTCAAATTGAAATCCCATGAAATTCTCATTCCAGTTGCCTCAATTTTTTCATCTGAATTTAGCTCCCTTTTTCACTTCAATAAAGGCATCTAACCATCTATTTTAGCATGCAATCAAACATCATTATGGGTTGTGATAACTTCTTCATTCAAATCAAGTTTAGAAGGAGGTATTTTCACAAACATCTAATGTGCATGGTAAAAGTCTCAAAATTTCTGTAACTATAAGCTTTTGTTATTGAATTTCCTCATTCTAGATCATCTCAGTTTAACCACTCAATTCAGAATTACATCACATAATCAACTCAACATGCCTAATCAGCAACCCAGCCCCTGTTCATGTCCAAACATGCACCTCATCCTTTCCCCTTTCATAAAAATGTTGTTGCCCATTTTATGGGTAGCAACATGTATTGAATTTTTTCCCGTAAATTCCCCTATCTCAATACCTATTAATATCACTAATTAAATCTCAAAAAGGGGCATCGATTTGCCCATCTTGGAGCTGTCCATAAAATGTATCATTCTCATATAGTTTACCAAAAACCGAATTAATTGGAATTAATCACTTACCACTTATTGCAAACTCCAAAATTTGAGTTGCTACAACTTAATCTCCAAGAATCTTCACTAATTTCAGCAAGTGGGTTTGATAGGTCATGGAATCAGAAGTTTGTTCCCTCCACCATGTCCAAATTAGAGGGGAAGTAAGGTTTAATTAAGGAGGGATTAGGGGCAAATGGTTAGAGGTTGATTTCACTTGAAATTAGACACAACTTGGACATGAATTCAAGTTGGAAATGGAAGAGGAAAGAAAATGTTGCTAGGGATAGTCATTGGAATGAAAAGGATAAAGATGGAGCATTATGTTTGCTCCCACTTATGGTACTCTAGAGGTATACACCACTCCATGAACATGCACCCATAATTCCTTCTTTACACTCTAATCTAGTCGAAAGCTGATAAGTGAATATTATTCACTTATATGTAGCATTTTTCATGCTTTGTTTTAGTATATTATAAGTTGTTTTCTATTAATTTGATAAATTTATGAGTGTTATGTGTTTGTAGGTAAAGGAGAGCAAAGACATAGAGAAAATGAGATAACCAAGGCATAAAGGAAAGAAGAAGACTCAATGTCGTAACACAGACAAAGTGTGCCGCAACATTGGACAAGAAGAATATGTATAGTGAATGAAGAACAGCTATGTAGCGAAACAGACTAATTATGTCACGACATGAAAGTGGCCACAAACTCAATGTCGCGACATAGACAGGCTATACCATGACAGAAGATTTCATGGCAATTTTCAATGTCGCGACACTGGCTTAGGAGGTAAGATCTGGAATTTTTGAAAATTGTTGAAAATGCTACGAAAATTGAGTTTTTAATTGGGAAACTATAAAAAGAAATATGGGGTCACCCTAAAAAAAAGCTGGGATGTTTTTGACAAGGTTTAACAATGAAAAATAGTGAAGAGAGATAGTAACATGTGATTTAGGGAGGAGATCTCTCTTGTATTAAAGGAAAGTTGTCCAAGGAGCAAGAAGAAGCAGAGCATTGCTTGGAGAAGAGTTTCTATCAATCTTTTCTTGTTCTTTATCATTGTTTTTCGTTATTTGATCATGTTTAAGACAATGTTATGGTTTTTATTGATTATATCATGAGATAAATATATTAATCCAGGGGAACAATGTAGCCGGATAATGAGTATTTGGTTTTATTATGTTTAATGAATTTCTTTTGTTGTTCATTATTTATGTTGAGTGTTTAACCCAATTTTAATGCTTGTGAAAGAATGCTAGCCTTTTTTCTACATGATTTGTGATTCGATTTGAGGCTGAGAAGTGATATTCGAATTAGACCATGATTAAGCACCATAAGATTATCATGATGATAGAGATATCCATGAAGCTTATGCAACGTTATGAGTTCCTGATCTTAATGCATCTTAATTAGTTGTGATCTTCATAAAGATGTAGAAAATTAGCCAATTGAGATAGGTTGCTATGACTTGAAAAAGAATAGAAATTAATTAAGAGAAACTCATTGTCAACATAAGAACAAACATTGAGTGTTAAAAATAATGGAACTGAATATAATTTATCTGGTGAAATCATACACCCCTAGATATTTTAAATCATTGTCATTATTATCATCTCTAGAATCTACATCACTGCAAAAGCCATTAATTTAGATCTTTTCTATTTACATCCTTCCATTCACTCATCAGAATTCATTCCTTGAAACAAAACCAAAAGTTAGAGTAATTTGATCTTTGGTGAACTTAATCTCTATGGGAATGATATCTCACTCACTCTTTATTACTTGTTCACGACACATGCACTTACGTATAAAGAAAATCCACAAAAAAAGCATTTTTTAGAACATTTTAAGGATGATTCATTAAAATGTTTCAACATAGAAATTGTAGATTTTGTTTTATCTTTCCAATGAACCAAGAATCACTTAATTCCGAGTCTATATGAAAAAGTTATAGTTACAATACTATAATTGTCTCCAATTGCAAAAGGCATCAGTTTGAGGCCTCATGACTCCAAATAGAGGCTGATTTAGCTAAAGTTATCAAAATAAAAATTGTAACCCTTGAAATTATATGACTAATGCAAAAAAATCACTAAATTTGAAGTTCTTATGTGAAAGTTATGATCAAAATACCAAAACTACTCTAGAAGGGGTAAATTATCAAAAATACAAAACATCACATTAATTTTTCAATTATTTAAGGCCAACAATCACCAAAAATTTAATTATAAATGAAAACTATACTTACCAAAAATTTTGGTTGTCACATAAAGGCATTCTCTTGTACAACAATTATATTTGTAAGTTTCTGATTAGCTCTAAAAACTAAGGTGAATTCCTGATTAACTATTTTGAAACCAGATTATATGATTTGTTGGTGAGCTTAAGGAAAACCAACATTGTAGAGTTTTTGGTGAGCTTGTGAAAGCCAGGTTGTAGAGTTCTTAGTTAGCACATAAAACTAAAGTATGATTCCATAGGGTATAGTGGAGTGAAGTAAGTGCCAAGGGGCCCCGAACCACTATAATTCTTTATGTTTTTATTGTTGTGTGCTTATATGCTTCTACTGCATTCCATTTTATGCACTTGCATAACCCATTTACTTTCCCCATACATTTAGGATTCTAGTGTTGCCATACAAGCTACATATTATAGTAAGGTCATGGTCCAACATACAGTGATTCAAACTCCCTTGAGATGGAAATGATGTGGCTTTGAAGTCCCTTGATCTTGTAGATTTTGAAAATAAAGGATGAGATCAATTCAAAAGTACATTTTAATTATGTTTATAGCAAACAAAATTTCTTTGGTCAAATTCAAAACTCTTCGATGCATCTTTACTCTATCCACCCTACAATCGCGATAGTCCAGTGAGAACATGTTCCCCTAGAGCCCCACAGGTAGCAGGCAAACCAATTGCGCCCCGCAAGTGATACCGCAGACAATTGTGCATATCGACTGTGACCTTCAAAACTTCTGAACCTTCCTCTGAAGTTTAAAACATGTCTTCTGAAGCTTCCTTTCTTCCTCTAAAGTCTTCTTACTACCTCTAAAGCTTCCTCTTAATTATGAAATCTTAGCAAAATTATCATTAATTTAATTTAAGTCATACAAAAGTTTTGTTAATCATCAAAACCAAACCCTTGGGATCAACATATATTTCTTCCTCATTATCTTTTTATACTTTATAGTCACATTTACAAGATTTTACTAAATTTACATCTTTCTTTTTCTTCTTCTTCTTTTGCAATTTTCTAATTCTCCCAATGAGAGAGTTTATAAATTCTACATTCTCCTCCTCTTCTTCATTACATGATTCTTCACTTCCAAAATCATAAGTCATCTTCATTTTCTTTTCTTCTTTCTCCTCCTTTCAAATCTCGTGGGTCATCAATGATCCCATTAGTTTTACAATAGAGATCTTGTTCAAGTCTTTAGCCTCTTCAATTTTAGTAACCTTTGGCATGCATTCCTCAAGAAGAGGCCTTAATATTTTCTTTACCTACTAAGAATAAGAAATCTCTTAGCCTAAACCTTTTAGGCTATTATTGAGCCTTGAAAATCTAAAAAATATTTGAGAAATGCACTCACCCTCATACATGTAAAACATTTCATACTTATGGGCAAGCAAATTGATTTTGGCTTCCTTCATTGGGCTTATCTCCTCATGAACTATTTGTAAATTGTTCTAAACCTTCTTTATAATATCATATGAGGAAATCTTTTCAAATTCATTAGGTAAGAGCATAATATAAAACATTCTTAACTTTAACATTTATCCAAATTGTTCTAATGTCCTTGGCAGTCCATTTACTCTCCTCTAAGGTGAAAAGAATACTCTATCCTCCATAACCTTCCATAACTTATAAATATTAGCAATCAAGAAGTTTTCCTTTAATAGCTTTCAATAACTATAATGCTCTTTATCAAAATATGAAGATCTAATGGTCAATTGACCCTCCATGATTCCACTAAAACCGTTTGCCATACTGGATTACACTGAATTAAAGATTTAAGATATTAAAATCCCAATTTCATTATCTACTCTGATACCAAATATAAATTTAGGTTTGATACCAATTGTAGGTCCTAAAACAGAGTGTATAGCAAAGTGTTGGTCCCATCCTAAGGTACCTCAAGAGGGGCGATGAATTGAGCCATAACAATCTTAGCCAATATAAAACCAAAGTGCTATAAAAATAGGAGATGAATCACTCAACACAAAGCACAAAGATATTTTATAGAGGTTCAGCCCACAACATGGCACATACTCTCTATGAATCAGTCTGACTCACACTACTCAGGTTCCACTAATCGCCAGTGGTTTTTTGGAGCTTACCAACAAACTCTTACACAAGTTGGTTTTCCAAAAGCTCTCCAACAAACTCTTACACAAGTTGGTTTTCCAAAAGCTCTCCAACAAACTTTTATCAGTTGGTTTCTAAAGATAACTAATAAACTTATACACAAGTTGGTTTTCAAAGCTAACCAATAAACTTATCCCAGTTTAGTAAGCCTCTTGCTATCCCAATCAATGACAAATGTACAATAGTAAATGCCTCTTACATAGGCTAAGTTTGTACACAATAAAATGCAATAAAAATAAATGTATAATAATAAGTGCAAAGAGTTTTAGACTCCCTTGAGTTGCTGTAGAGAATAAAATTTGAATGTTGATAGCTTTTAGGCACTGTGAAGTTGGGAAAAAACTTAACGCAGAGAGTAAATGCTCTTATTTTTTTCTCAAATATTTTTCTCAATTTATATATCTTGTAACCTTCTTGGAATGGCCCTTCCTTACTCTTTTTATAATTGAGTTTTAATTCTACCCATTGGAGAAGATAACGTTCATTTAATGCATGTGAAAAACTATAAGATTTTATGTCCATTGAAGCTTTCTTGTGGGTTCTCATGTCTGAGTTTTCTTGAGCTATGTCTGAGTTCAATTTCCACATCTTGAGTTAAGTTTTCAGACTTGCTTAATTCATTCAGTTAGAAATTGACTATTTGGACATGTCTCAAAGTGAACTGTCATGTTTGGGTTCAAATAGTCATGTCTAGTATTAAAATTTCAGACTTGGACTATTGCTTGACTTGCAATTGACTTCTTTCTTCTATGTCTGAAAATGATTCGCCATGTCTAGATTTGAGTAGTCATATCTCAAATTATTATTTTAGACTTGGATGAACCATTCAACTAGTAGCACCATATTCGATCATGTCTTAAAGTGGACATGGATTGGCTCCAGTTGCATTTTGTCTCATGACTTGATCTAAGCTATGTCCGAATTTTAGTACATGGGATTTTTGAACTTGGATTTCTGTATACATTCTTCTTTTTAGTCTTCAATGGTGTCCATGTATAGATTTAATGTTCAAGAATATCTTTTTAGTTTCAGCAAATTGACTTCTTGATCAATAATTTCCAGGCCTTATTCCATATTTGGAATTAGTTAAGTGATGTCTAAACTTACTTCTTTAGTGTTTCTTATTTTGCTTGAGTGCGAAACTTAGACTTTTCTTCATTTTAGAGCCTTGAACATTTATTTAAGTTTTGAGCACAAATCTAAATTTCTTTGGTAGTGTTTTGAGACATGTGTAGAAGTTGTTTCACACTGCTTCTTTAAAGTTTTAGTGTCATTCTTTCTCATTTGAGTATTTAAGTTTTCTTCCTCATAATCTAGTGGATCTTGTTTCTGATATATTCTTGTATGTGCTATCTACTTATACTATTTCCTTGATGTATTATTCTTTACTATACACTTCAGAAGTAAAGTTCAGTAGCTTAAACTTTCACTCATGTGTTTTTGTTCAGCATCAAAACTTATCACATTAAATATGTTCATCATCAAAATCATGCCTAGTGAAGAGATTTGGTCCAACATTTTTCCCCTTTTTGATGATGACAAAACATTTGAGCAAGTTCCCTTTCAAATAGATAAGACAAAAATATCATGTGAACTTATCTAATATAATTCATAAATGACATAACTCCTCCTAACTTAGTACTTCCTCCCCCTGAATGGGTGATGATAATTTTTTATATTGTCATGTAATCGTACATGCATTTCTCATTCAATTATTTCTCCCCATTTATTATCATAATTAAAAAATATATGAAAAAGCATCCAATATAGATAGTGAAACACTCAAAATTAATAATAGAAAACTTTATTCAATTTCATTTTGGTACAAACAAAGTTACAAACAAAACATACTTAAAGATTTTTCATTACAAACAAAGCACTTGATTAATGTAAAAAAATGTAGCAAGGATGGGATGGACGGAAGAAAGGTGGGATTAGAGAGATTATGGTAGACCGTGATTATGAACCTTTGAGGGATTTGGATTCATACATAGGCATGCATCCATTACGTTTGGAAGTTCATGTTGGAGGAGCCAAAGTTTTGGATGGGAAAGAAGGGGATTGCTTCTAGTGTCGCTTCTTCCTCCTAGTCCTATGCCACAAAAGGTGGTAACCTGGGTAGTTTGACCTCTGGACTCCTATAAATATAGTTCTTGCAATCTCCAAAGAACATGATATTTCTTATGGGTCTTCATTCAAGATCTTTTCTTTTTCTTTAGAAATATCATGAGATCTAGTAAATTCATTAGAAGAACAATCTCTAATCCAAAACATTATAACCACTATCCTATCTACTTTACTTCCTTTTAGTGAACTTTCTTCTGTATACATTTTTCTTTCAATTTCTCTGCTCATGATCTTTGTCACACACATGGAATTTTCTTTGGTTTTCACTTTTTCATTAGCAACAAGAGGATGAGGATGAGTTTAATAAGTAAAGTTGCTAAAAGTAAGTAGGTTTAAAGGGGTTTCTACAAGGTTCTAGTAGATTTTGAATGGATTTTGTAATAAAAGTTTGCTAAGTTCTAGTCAATAGATAAGGATGCCAAAAGAATGTTTTAATTCCATCATGAAAATGAGACTTACTCTCGTAAATAAGAGTTTTAAAGGTTTAAGAAGATAATCAATAGAGCTCTAAAATACAAACACAGAGATTATGTGGCGAAGCCTGAAAACATATTTTCAGACATGAAGGACTGTGTCTGAAAGTGAGGTCCAAATGTAATTTAGGACATGAGTAGTTCTATTTGGAAGAATCTATATCTAAAATGTTTTAATTTGTAGAGCATACATGCATTTATTGCTTTTAGTTTTTAAGATATTCATCCAAATCATATAAAGTGATGATCAAGATATTTTCTTTATGCAAATGGATCTATCACTCTTAGTTCTCTTCTAACCATATAAAATCTTTCCTCTAAGAGAGGCTTAGTCAAGATTTTGCTAACTAATTTTCACTTGGTATGTATTTTAAGCAAACATTATGATTCTAGATATGATCTATAATGAAGTGATGCCTAATCTCTATATACTTAGATCTAGAATGCATACTTGTATTCTTGATAAGATTTATAACACTAGTATTGTCACATCTGCTGGGTGTATCAGTAAATTTTAAACCATAATCTCCAAGCTGCTATTTCATTCAGAGAATCTATGCACAACAACTTCTAGCGGTAGCATATTCAACTTTGGCTGTTGACAATAGAACACCTGGACAACTATGACATGATCATGTTTTCAAGAATTTGACAAGTTCCTAAGGTATGTTTTCTGTCTACTCTATATCTAGCAAAGTTAGCATCAGAGTATCCTATTAATTCAAAGTCTAAACTTTTTGGATACCATAAACCAAGATTTAGAGTGTCTAATAGGCATCTAAAAATTTTTTAACAGCAATAATATTTGATTCTTTCGGATCTAACTAGAACCTAGCACTCATACATACACTGAACATAATGTCTAGGTTACTAGCAATGAGATATAATAGAGATCCTATTATACTTCTATAGAGCTTTTGGTAAATAGATTTACCTTTTTCATCCGTATCCAATTTGATGGAAATGTTCATTGGAGTTCCATATTTTCTTCCATCTTTAAGATTGAATTTCTTTAGCAGGTCCTTTATTAGTTAGTTTGGTGGATGAAATTTCCTTCCTTTGTTTGCTTTACTTGAAGTCCCAAGAAGAAGTTTAATTCTCCCGTCAAACTCATTTCAAATTCTCCTTGCATAATCTTAGAAAATATTTGACAAAGATTTTCATTAGTGGCTCCCAATACAATGTCATTAACATATATTTACACAATAAGAAAGTCTTTTATAGCATACTTAATGAAGAGAGTTGTGCCTACTTTACCCCTTGAGAATCCTTTTTCAATCAAAAATTTACTTAGACATTCATACCTTCTCTAGGAGCTTGCTTTAATCCATAGAGGGCTTTCATTAGCTTGAAGAAATGGTTAGGATCATGAGGGTCTTCAAACAAAGGGGTTTATTCCATGTATACTTCTTCATTAATGAAACCATTCAAAAATATAGATTTGACATCCATCTGTTAAAGTTTAAAGTTCATCAAAGATGTAAATGCCAACAACATTCTTATAGCTTCTATCCTAGCAACAAGAGCATATGATTCATCAAAATTAATTATTTCTTCTTGACAGTATCCCTTTACTACTAGCCTTGCCTTGTTTCTCACTACTAATCTAGATTCATCAAATTTGTTTCTAAAGACTCATTTGTTTCCTATAATTGATTAGTGATTTGGTCTTGGAACTAAGGTCCACACATCATTTCTTTTAAATTGGTCTAGTTCCTCTTGCATAGCTAAAATCTAGTTTTCGTCTTGTAATACATGGTCTATACATGTTGGCTTTGTTTGAGAAATAATGGCAAAATTATCACATATTTGATGATACAATAATCTACTCTAACTTTATCGTACACATCACCAATTATTTGGTTTTCAAGATGATCATGTATGAATCTTCAATCTTTAGAAAGAGAAGAGTTGCCTTCTTCATATACCTCACTAGTGGGTGATTCAAGTTGTCTATCAGCTCCATTCCTTACTGTTTCTGTTTGTGGAGTTTGTTTGTCTTGATTTTGCAAGTTTATTCTCTCCAAATCAATTGTAAGTTTGTTTGCATTGTCATCAAGATTCTTTGGTATTTTCAAATAGTTAGAAGATTTATCAAATTTGAAATGAATAGATTCTTCCGTAGTTCTACTACACAAATTATAAATTCTAAAGGCTTTACTTACAATGTAATAGCTAAGGAATATTCCTTCATCGGATTTGCTAACAAATTTTCCAATATTCCACTTTCCATTGTTGAGAATACGATATGTTAAGCTTCTTACCATAATAATTCTAAAATGGAGTTTTGTTGAGCCTTGACCTAGTATGAATTCTATTTACGATAAAACTGACAGTATTTATAGCTTTGGCCTAAAAATATTATGGTAGATTACATTCACTCAACATGGTCCTTGCAATTTCTTAAGTTCTATTATTTCTTTTTGCCACTTTATTCTATTAGGGTTTTCTTGGTGTAAAGAAAGTTTAAAAGATACCGTTATTTTCACAATAAGCTGTGAACTTATGGTTTTCAAATTCTCCACAATGATCACTCCTTATGGTAATAATATGAGAGCTTTGATCATTCTATATACGCCTTGAAAAGATTTCAAAAAATGAGAAAGCCTCATCTTTGAATGCAAGAAATATTACCAAGGTATATCTATTATAGTCATCAACAATGACATATGCGTAACGTTTGCCTCTTAGACTTTTAGTTATAGTTGGTCCAACTAAGTCCATATGTAGCAATTGAAGTGGCCTAGTTATGTGTACCTCCTTATTTGGCTTGAAAGATTCTTTTGCATACTATCCCTTTAAATATGCATCACATAACTATCCTCTGTTAAATTTTAGTTGGGGTAAGCCAACTATAAGATCTTTTTTATATAGTCTTTCTATCATATCTTTGTTGGCATGTCCTAGTTTTCTATGCAATAATAGGAACTCATCGTGACTAACAAGACACTTAGTTTAAATATTAAATAAGTCTACTATATACATATTTCATACCTTTTGCCTAGAATTACAATTGATCTAGGATTGAACAAATGTGAGATTCAAACATAATCTTGTAACCATTGCTATAAAATTGACTGACACTTAGAAGATTATGCTTGAGTCTCTCAACTAAAAGTACATCTGAAATAGTAGTAGAATATGGTTATCTGACCTTACCAATCTCAACCACTTTACCTTTCCCATTATCACTGAAAGTTACTATTCCACCATGTATCTCTTTCAATTCAGTGAACAACTCCTTCTCCCCTGTCATGTGTCTTAAGCAACCATTGTCAATGTACCACATGCTACTTCTTTAGGCTCTCAAACACACTAACAATGACAAGGTTAGGCTTTAATCTTTAGTACCCATTTGGGAATGGATCCAGGTGGGTTAGTGGTATTAAATTATCCTTTGGGTGCCACTACTCTACTTTTGAAAGATTGAATTACATTTACTACATCTACAACTTTTTTAAGAATCCAAATCATGGTCTATTTGGTCCTTCATTTTCTTCCAGAATTATAGTTCTATTTCTTGTGTTGCTAACTACCTTTATGTTTTGCTTTCATTCTAAGCAAGGTGGAGGTTAAGGTTTGTCTTAAGGCATTGTTCTTTGCCTTAACCTGCTTAAGGTTTTGAATGGTGCATTGATCATTCTTAAGCTTGTAGTTCTCATCTTTCAACTTGGAGCATTCATTGGTTACTTTTAATAGCTCCTTTCTTATCTCCATGTATTTAGCTTTCAAAGCCTTAAAATCTACATATATAGTTTCTAATTAATCAAGAAAACTTTGAGATTCAATTTCAAAAGTTACTTCATCTTCATGGATGGCCATGATACTGATTCCAGTATGGTATTCTCCTTAATCTGCTTTTATAGGTGACAATCTACTAAATTTTGCTTCATGTTCATCTTCATTATCACTTGCATTTTCATGGAACATGTTTTTGATCAATTCCCATGCTGCAAGTGCTTTCTTATTGTTGGAAGCTTTTATTGTTGCTACTTCTATTTTTCTTTATGCAAGTTGTGCCTTTTGTTTTGTTGTTCCCCTTGCCTCTTATCAGACTCTTGACAGTCATAACTCATGTGGTCAGTCTTACCACAATTATAGCATGTAGGAGCATCTTTTCTTTTGTCTTTGTTTCTAAAATTTCTAGAGATGTGTCTAGTCTTTCTTCTAAACATGGTCATGAATATTCTACCTAGCATTGCCATGCCATCATCATTTTCAAACTACTTGTTAATGCTTCACTTTTTGAGTCATTTTCTAATTCAGCTCTCAGCACTATTCATTTCTTTCCTTTTATTCTAAAGTTTTCTGCTTCATTAGAACTTCATGAGTCATAAGTGAACTCATTAATTCTTCTACTTTCATTTTGTCTAGGTCTCTTGCCTCCTAAATAGTTGTGACTTTTGTCATCCATTGCCTTGACAAAGATCTTAGAATCCTTTTTACCATTTTGGGTTCTTCATATTTTTCACCAAGATTGCTTAACCCATTGATGATCTTTTGAAATCTTCCAAATATTTCTGATATTGTTACATTATCTTGCATATGGAAGATTCATATTCTTGCACAAGTATATTAATTTTAGCCTCCTTAACCTGATTATTACCTTCATGTGTAACTTTAAGTTTATCCCAGATTTCTTTTGCTGAACCAAAAGTAGAAATCTTTTCAAACTCAAAAGGTGATAATGCATAATAGAGGCTATTCTTAACTTTAGCATCTCTTTCTACTAGTATAATATCTTCAACAGTATATTTGTCCTCTATGTTTGTGACAGTTTTCTCATCTTTGATGATTTATCATAACTTATAGTCAGTGACTATCAAAAAGTTTTGCATATGCATTTTTCAGTACCCATACTTGGTACCATAAAAAAAAGGGGGTCTAGTAGTTGACTATCCTTCAACTGTGGTATTATGGATAGTTTTGGCCATGGGGATCACTTTAAGTAGTCAAATAACTAGTAATTAAGGTTAACTATTAAAATCCACTCTAATACCAATTGTTGGTCCCGTCCTAAGGTAGCTCAAGAGGGGGGAGGGTGAATTGAGAGATTAAAATCCTGGCCTTGGCCAATATAAAACCAAAGTGCTATAAAAATAGAAGATAAATCACACATCATAGAGTATATAGATATTTTTTAGAGGTTCAGCTCACAAAACGATACCTACTCTTCTCTTTAAGTCAGTCACTCATTGTACTCAGGTTCCACTAACACCAGTTGGTTTTCCTGATCTTACAAACAAACTTGTATACAAGGTGGTTCTCCAAAAGCTCACCAACAAACTTTTTCCAGTTTGTTTCCAAACCTAACCAACAAACTTATACACAAGTTGGTTTTCAAAGCTGACCAACAAACTTATCCCAGTTTAGTGAGACCCTTGCTTGCTATCTCAATTAATGAGAAATGTACAATAGTAAATGCCTCCTACTTAGCTAAGTTTATAAACAATAAAATATAGTATAAATAAATGTATAATAATAAGTGTAAAGAGTTTCAAACTCTTTTGAGTTGCTATAGAGAATAGGCATTGAATGAAAATAGCATTTTGTCACTGTGGAGTTGGAAAAAACTTAATATCAGAGAGTAATTGCTCTTATTTTTCTTCTCAAATATTTTTCTCAATTTCTATATCTTGTAACCTTCTTGGAATAGCTCTTCTTTACTCCTTTTATACCTAAGGTTGAATTTTGCCCATTGGAGAAGATGGTGTTCATTTAATGCATGTGAAACGATAGGATTTTCTATCCATTGGAGCTTTCTCATGGATTTTCATGTTTGAGATTTGTTGAGCCATGTCTAAGTTTAATTTTCATGTCTTAAGTTAGTTTTTAGAGTTTCTTAACTCATTTAGTTAGAAATTGACTATTTGGCCATGTCTCAAAGTGAACCATTATGTCTCGGTTCAAATAGTCATGTCTGGTATTAAAATTTTAGACTTGGACTGGTGCTTGGATTGCAATTGACTTCTTTCTTCCATGTTTGGAAATGATTTTCCATGTCTGGATTTAAGTGGTCATGTCTTGAAGTATTATTTTAGACTTTGATGAACTGTTCTACTTGTAGCACCGTATTCGGTCATGTCTTAAAGTAAATCGCCATGTCATTAAATGATTTCCATGTCTATAATTAAGATTTCAGACTTGGATTGGTGCCAGTTACATTTTATCGTACGACTTGATCTAAGCTATGTCTGAATTTTAGCTCGTGGGATTTTTGGACTTGGATTTCTAGGCATGTTCTTCTCTTCAGTCTTCAATGGTGTCCATGTTTGGATTTTATGTCCGAGAATGGCTTCTTAGTTTCAGCGACTTGACTTCTTGATCACCAATGTCCAGGCCTTATTCCATGTTTGGAATTGGTTATGTGATGTCCAAACTTGCTTCTTTATTGTCTATTATTTTGCTTGAGTACGAAACTTAGACTTTTCTTTATTTTAAAGCCTTGAACTTTTCTCTGACTTTTGAGCATAAATATGAATTTCTTTAGCAGTGTTTTGAGACATGTGTAGAAGTTGTTTCACATTGCTTCTTTAAAGTTTCAGTGTCATTCTTTCTCATTTGAGCATTTACATTTTCTTCCTCATAATCTATTAAATATTATTTCTAATATAGTCTTTGTAGAGTCCCGTAGGATGGCTTAACCCAAGAGGGGAGGGGTAAATTAGGTAAATAAAAATTCTTTGCTTAACCCCTATTGGATCATTTTCCTCTTTTTGTGCTTGTGAGTAGTGTCGCGTAAGATGAATAATATAATAGTAAAGTGCAGAGAAATAAAATTGTAAGGACCTAAAATTTTTAGGATGTTGGGTTTCAATTTTTATAATTTGGTATGTAGTACATGTGAATATACTTAAATTTTGGGAAAATTTATAATGCAAAGTTATGAAATCATGAGGATTACTATCAGTAATATGCAAATGAGGAATGAAATACATTAACTTATGATAAATAAATGGAAACAAGTTGGAAAAATTGAATAAAAATGAAGCAGTGAATTATGTATACACACCTAATTGAAATTTACAATTTAATTAGAGAAATTATTAGAATCATGTGGAAAATCATAGATGCCATGTGAATTGTAATGAGAATGTCCAAATATGTTCAAGAAATGGAATAAAGATGATGAAAAAATCAGCAAATACATTGCATGTACACATAGTGAAATAGGTAGCTAGAGAACCATACAATTTTACACATAAAAGATAGCTCTTGACCATCCTCTCTCCCATTTTATGTATGCAGCCCTCACTCCCCAACCTCCATGCATTTCCACCTCTTGCAAATGATAAATTTAGGCTATGTTGATGAGGGAAATCATATGGAAGTTAATTCAAGTGTGATTTGCAGCTTACTCTATCAAGAATTCTCTTGATTCAAGTGAATTAGAGTTACCAAAATCCAAGGGATAGTAGTTGTAGGTGGGACCCATCAAGGAAATAGAGGATTAAAGGTGAGAAGTTAACTAAAACAACCTCCTAATTATGTGCATATAATTATTTCATTGAAGTATAGTTGAATTTTTTATGTTTGATTAAGCTGGGATCAAGTCAGAGTTTGTAAAATCTATAAGTGGATGATATGGGCTATAATTAAAGTATTTGATAATGATTAATGAATGATTAAAATCAGTTAAGAATTAGCAATTAAGTGTATAACTAGCTCCACATTAATTTTTTTTAATGAAGTTTAATGCAATTCTTTTCATTGATTAGGCTATAAATTTTGAAAGAGATTAAAGCATCATTAAGAGTATAAATTAGAGTGTAAGGGTTATGCAAATTGCTTAATTAATTAAGGTAAGCAGGTAGTTGTTCTAAGTTATTTTAAGTTCAGTTTGATTTCTTTGAATGATTACTAATTAGGCACTCGTAATCTAAAATTTTTTATATGAGTTATATGATTTTAAACATGCATTTTCTGTCCCATGCAACCATAATTAATGTATTATATTAGCATGAATTAAATTACATTGAAAATAATGGAATTCGGGTGAACAGTGTACTGACAGAATGCCTTACCAAGTACCCCTCTTGAGGTCAATTAAAAACTAATTTATTGATGTTATTTTGCAAAAATAAAAATATGAGGTTAAAAAATATATAATTAAATACTAGCATAACAAAATTCATGAACAAATTACAATATTTGACCACTAAAGAAAATCTGAACATTAAATACTCTGAAAATGAGATGCTGATAGTATCCCACCTTTTGAACTTTTACTTTATTTTTAATCTTCTCATTTTGACTTATTTTAATATAAAATTTTTACAAAAATTATACTATATTATGGTAGATTAATGAAAATATTTTGAGTGGCAACAGAGATGTAGAATTGTCTAAATGTTTTTATCTATATGTTCATATTTAATTTTTTAACTACTTAAATTACATTATTTTGACCTAAAATTTGGATCGAATATTTTTCATATTATTGGAAATATATAAAAAATATTTAGTTTAACAAGATATTTATAAACTAGAAAATAAGAATTTTATTTTAGAAATTATGTATATATATTTTACGCCCGCGGGAGTGCCGATAAATTCTAGTTTTGGCGCCTGATTGGTGCGAAGCCCAGTGTGGCTCATATATATATTTTATGATGGCCATGGTGCCAACCTTTATCCACCATGTGGCGAGGAATGACTTGGTTGGCTAATGGGCGATTATGTGGGCAGCCGGCACGACCATGCATTGCTATTGGCCTGAATGGCCTGATTACTATAATTTGCCTAAGTAGCTTGAATAGGCATGTTTATGGAGAACTGGTACTCTTGTGAGGCGATGAGGGCAGGGTGCCACTAGATACAGCAGTGTGGCTGTGTGGGCTGGCATGCTTCTAACCAGGAGTGCCAGGATGGACCTGATGCGCGGAAGAGTGAAAGGGTAGTGTTCTGATTTGTGTGCCTCCTGGGGATGAGTGGATAGATAACTGAGTGTGTAGATAATGGTGGAGCAGTATACTAGTATAAGAGGTAGCCTTGGATTGGCAGATACAAAAGGGCAGTATATAACATGTTGGTATTCGAGCCAGTATTGACGGTTAACTATGTATATGATATCATTATGAGTATGTGTATGAAATAATTAATGAAATATTAACATTAAAATCTTAATGAACCTAGCCACTAACTGACTATGATTCTTGCATATGGCACAGCATGTTTTGCTTAGTTTCATTATTGTTTACTGCTCTATTTACTGCTATTTATTATATTATTTACAGTCATATTTTTTCGCTTACCCACTTACTAAGTTTTGCCCAGACTCACCCTTTTATTTAAATTTTTAGCTGACAGATCAGAGAACAGAGCCCAACAGGGTGAGTGGGTCGTGTGATAAGGCTAGGTTGTGACACCAATAAAGGCTTTACTTCTTTTTAGGATGTGTGATGATATATATTGGTGGATAGATTTTGAATGTATATTAGACATGTATCATTACTTAGTTTTACAGCATGTCATTTCATGGTGTGAGTGTATATGATTTGACAACTAGGGTACGGTGTGCCCCAATCTTGGTATGTGGGTGCTATAGTGATGTGTGTTTTGAAGGCAGCAGTTATATAATTTGTATAGAAAATGATAGGGCCTAGAGGCCGCCATATTATATTTACATATTTAAGGGTATTTGTTATATAATTATTATGGTTTAGCATTTTATATATAAGATAATGGTGCTAAATTAAGGGAGACTCTGCCAGAATTTTCTCTGAATTTACCACTAGTAATGCTCTAGGGAGGAGAGGCGTTACAAAAATAAACACACACACATAGATAAGATGATTTTTATAGTGGTTCAAGACCCTATTCCTACATCCACTCTCCCAAGGACACCAACTCATTGTGCCTTGGGTTTCACTATACCCCATACAATGGAATACAAAAGTGTCCCCAACACTTCTTCTGAATTCCAGCTCCAGGGGGCATAAGTAAGTGTCCCCGATAATTGGTTTCAAAGGTCACCAACAAACTTGATGGTTTTCCTGAGTTAATCAACAAGTTATTACAATGTGGTTTTCACGAGTTCACCACAAACTCACTAGTTTCAAAGATCACTAGCGAACTTGTTGGTTTTCTAGAGCTCACCAAAAACTCTTTGGTTTTAAGTTTACCAAAAAACTGACACTTTACAAAGTGTTACAATGAAACACAGGGGAAGATATGATCTCTCTCTCTCAACTCTATGTAATACAAAACATCTTCACATAATGTAAAGACAATGGCTATAAAGGTCTAAGCTCAAGAAAGATAGATGACGATTCAAACCCTTGGCCATAGGCGGAAGAATTTGTATAAGGTTAGGTGCATCTGAAAGGTATTCCTTCATCACCTTTGAATGGTCCCCCATTTTAGCTTCTTTAAAGTCTTGACCATTGGAGAAAATGGGATCCATTGAATGCAGAAATGAGAGCAGCATTGAATGAATAAAACCATTTGAGTTTTCTACCATTGAAGTCTAGTTCTTTCTGATTTGTCTTGAGCTGCTATATCACTGTTCAAAGAAGAGGATGAGTTGTATAAAAAGGTGTTCCTCGTTTGACTCATCACAACTTTGAAAGTTTTGCAGCACCGCTTATTGCCAAAAATGGTAACTTGTATAAGTTAGTATAATGACGGCACGAGTGCAGATGCCATTTATATGCTAGTCATATAAATTGAGTTTTCCTCTAACAAGTCATGGTTTCTCTCTATGTACAATTGTTTACCATTAGTTGCAGATGAATTCTTCATATGTTTATCTGTCAATTGAACTTCCATAAGAATGATTTGTCTATTACAAGTAGCAGACGAACTTTGAATGGCACAAATGAATTCGAACTGACTAAGAGACAAACTCTTCTTTGTCTGCCAAAATTCCTCCATAAGATTTGTCTATTGATCTATCCTTCATGTATATAGTTTCTCTATTGTAGATAACAGATCATCTCTAGATGGCGCTGACGAAGATAGGCTAATCGATTGATAAACATCTCCTTTTATATGAATAGACAAAGTGGGATATGCTTCCTTTGTTTTTCATCGTCTGTTGGAGGTGACAAACAGAGGTCGCTAAGTCTTGCACTAACAAACAAAGTGTGATTTTCTTCTTTTGTTCCTTGTTGTCTATTGAGAGTACCAAAAAAAGCTAACTTTAACTTGTTCGGACAGATGAAGTGCAGTATTCATCTAGTGTAAGCGATAGATCAATTATGTTTTGCTTTGTCTTGGATAGAATACTTTGCATGTCGCATTTGTCTATTATAAGTTGTAGACGGTCGTGCTTTTATCTATTGAAGCCCTTTTCGATCCAAGAAACACTTTGTCTATTCAGCTTTGTTCTGTTATGATAGATGACCTTTTGATCTGAAGATAAGGTGAAGATCTTCAGTTGTTCTGCACACTTTGAGCAATAAGAGGGGTTTGTTCTTGCAACTTCTTTGGTTCTTCAACCTTGATTTGTTTGTCTCGGCTCAGCTGAAGTTGCACTACCTTATATTAAGCCTTCTTATCCTTTATGAATTGGTTCTTTAAACTTTGTTGATCAGACAAAGTTTTCTTCTTTTATTGCATGATTGTCTAGGCAGCAATTTCTTCTTTCTTCCTTTGTTCATTTGTCTGCCAAGCCATTGAATTGGTTCTTCATCCTTGCACTTTGTCTTAGAAAGACTTGATTAGATTAAATATAAGCAGTCCAAATTTCTAGAATGCAATTTGAGCTCTCTGATCATGGCTTCTTCTTTAACTTCTTGTTTTACATTTGTCTGTTGACATTTTCTCGTTAAGGTTGACAGACAACGAGAACTCGTTATAGTACATCTTCGAAGTCTTGTTTATCTCTCATTGCTTTTGTTCGTAGAAGCTTCTTTTAAACAACTTCAATGTTTCTTTGTTACTTATCTTTTACTTTCTTCTTCTTCTTCTTTCATGATTTTCATTAGTTCAGCTCCTTTGAACCGTAGCAGATAGTTGTGGCAGTTTGTTTATAAGCGATCATGATCTTGCATGTGAACTTATCTACACTTGCTACATTTTAGCTTTCATATAAATAATATCAAAATGTATTTTACCCTCATGTGATTGTATCATTTTATAAAGCAAGGATAATATACATTTCCATTGAATGCATAATATGAAAGCTTAATTAATTATGATGAATAGTATTTATTTAGCAAATTTATGTAATAAATATTAATTAATATTTATTTTGTGCACACCATAAAGTAAGGAATGTATGCTTGTATAATTAATCATTCATGGTTATGTATTTATGTTAATTAATATTTATTAATTTATAACCATACATATGATCATTAGAGATTTAAGCATATAGGTTTATTATTTTAATACAAGTTTTGTTATCATCAAAATCATATACAATAATGCTGATAATCTCCCTTTTTTTATGGTGATAAAACTTTAAGGACTTGTATAAAAATTAAAAATTTTCTTTTAATCAAAATTTTCTTTTAATCTCCTTAATCTCCCCCTGAATGTTTGACTTATATAATCCTGTGGGTCTCACTCTTTTATCACTATTCTAGTTTTAACTCTCATAAGTCCTTCACAAATATCTCTTCCCCTTTTTGTCATAATCAAAGAGATTTTAGTTATAATCATTTTTATTTATCTTTCCTTAATTATATTTTTCTTTCTTTCTTTCTTTATATATATATATATATATATTCTTTCTTTAAGTTCTTCTCCCCCTTTGACATGTACTGGTGGTCTTTTAGTTCCCTTCTTATCTCCTATACTATTTGTAAAAATTTATCTCTCCCCTTGTCTCCTAGAACCCTTACTAGTTTTTCTCTTCTAAATCACATAGTTTTCTCATCATGTGTCATGCATATTTAAGGGCAGCAAGCTTTCATTAATATTAAGAAGATAATTGAGATTTTAAACATGTAAGCAAGTTGCAAATATAGTTCAATTATTTCAAGAATGTAAACATCTTTTTATCTAGAATTAATTCATATCTTCTTCGACAAAATTATTTTATGCAAGGATGTTAATATTCAAAATGATTTCATGCAAGTAGATAAGTCTTATGATGATAATGCATGATTCTAAGTTATTGAGTTTAATGTTAGGTTCTTGTCTTTTAGTGTGCATCCACTTTCTTCTTCTGACTGTCATTAATATCAAAGGAGATGGTTAGGAATTTTAATAACAGAATCAATAGTTTGCTTGGGAAATGGATTGATGCTTTGAATTCTTTATCATGTATAGATTAGTCAAAGATAGAACGATGTTTCAATGTACACCAAAGAAGTCTCTAATACCATGGTGTTGTCAAGTTCTGCTTTGAAGCAAATACGAGTTGATGACAATGGGAATGCAGAGAAAATTCAATTTCTTCATGACAGGATTAAAGTGTCAAAGAAAGATTTATTCTATATCAAGGGAAGTACTACTTATTTTAATCATCTCTTGACCAAGAATTCCACAACTCACATGGAAGCCATAGAACGCATTAAGAATTTGGAGACGGAATTAGCCAAGGCTTTTCAAAAACTTAATGAGTTGGAAATAGTTGATAATGTTTTAGCTGAGTAAATAATTTCTTTTATTAAAGTCTTGAACTTTTAGATGTGATATTTTAACCATTAAAATTTTATCTTTCAATTTCTATGCTTGTGATTATTATATTCTTCATGAGTGCATTATTAACATTTAGGTGTAGTTAGCATATTTTATTCATCAAAATCATATTCCTAAGGTGACAATGCATGTTCGTATTTGATCCTGTTTGGGTCTCTATTAATGTCGCTAATGAACTACTCTTGTTGTTTTTATCAAGAAGATGGTTATAGAGATTTGAGCTATAGAGTTAAAACGTCTCTTGGGATCTAGTTACAACCCTAGATATTCTCTAGTTTGTTTATATTAGAGGGTGGCAATGTGACTAATTGTAGTGTGACGTTGAGAAGTTAGAGATGGAGTAGAATTTGATTGAGGGAAGTAGTCAGGTTTTCTTTTTGAAGGAAGAGGTGAAGCAGCTCAAGAAGGAATTGAGGCAAGCTAGGAGGGCAAATGAAAGCTAACATCTTCTTTTGACTTGTCACTACATAGATTATGGGAGAATTATGGATTATATTAAGGTATTAGAGAATTAATTAGTTGTGGCTCAGCAGTGAGTTAAGGAGCTAGCAACTGTTATAGAAGTTTTAAGAAAATAGAGGTTTTTTATTTTCTTTTGTTTATTCATTTTGAATAGAGGGAATGTTTTTATTGTCTTTTTAAGGAATCTATTTCATTTTAAGTGTTGTTGGTTACTCATCAGCTCCTGGATCTCTTTCCCTAAAATTTCTTTATAATGGTTTGTTTTATTATGGATTTTATGACTTTAGATTCTAAGTTTGTGGTTAGAATTAGTTATGTAGAGTTTGTTTTGTTTAGAGATTTCTTTTTGTATTCTAAGTTTTTACACTCTTTCAATGTTTTCTGACACTAGAATCTCAAAAGGTTTTATCCTACTGTTAGTTTGAAAAACTTTTAAGTTTAATCCTTTTAGAATGTTGGGGATTGTTTAGAACCTTTTTAATTGATTTACCAAAACGAGTTGTTATGAGCTAAATATTCACATGCATTATAGTTATTACTAAATTTATTTTCATGTTTTTATTTAGGATGTTTTAGATCAAGCTAATAAGCATTATTACAAAAGGAATGTCTTATTTGAGATCTTAAACTATAAGGATTCCCAAATAGGCTTGACAATGCCTTAGGACTGTAATGATGTTATAGTTCTGATCATTTTAAGGCTTGTTAAGATTTTTGACATGATTTAGCTCAAAAATAGTAAAACTTAACTTAATTTAAATCCAATGAAATTTATTCAAACGCATCTAGAGTATATAGCAATGAAATGTATAATCAAGTTTAGATAACTTATCTCTTTTAGGGCATCCTTTATAGATATCTCATTTGAGCTCATAGGTGTTGTTGTCATTCTTGATTAAGCATTTAGCTTTTACTATCAAGCCCTTGATATTGTTTCTGAGGATTCGATGTTGTTCCGTGCTTTAGTTTTAGTCATTTCTTTGCATCTGGAACTTAAATTTGTAAGCTCTTTTACTTGGATTTGTGAGCTGAGAAGAAGAATCTGATTTTTCATTGACCACTTTCTTCTATGCTCAACTCAAGCCTTCCTACATACACTTAAAATATTCTTACACTATTGCTTGATTAATGAGTTCAAATTGATGTATACATGCATTTTCAATATATTATGCAAAGAGTCATTTTAACCATAGCGGTATGTAGAGAAATAAGCGGGATAAGCATTTGCTTTAACCAGGCATTGAGTTATTTGAGCTAGCACAAATGTAAATTGCAGTTATCCTTTTATGCTAAATTACTCTTCCTTTTTCTATAATGATCTTGAGCATAATCATTCAGTTTCATTTTGTCTTTTAGGCATCCTTAGTTTTAGGTTATTTGTTATTTGAGTGTTATTTTACTTTCTGATTATCTTAGGAGTTTCACTTTATGTTTTTCAGAGTTTTATTAGTCCTAGTGTGAATTATATATCTTTTCTATATTTGTACATGAATGGAAAGTATATGCATAGAAAGTACTATGTATGAAGGTCTTATTTCTATTATAGTTAAAGATTCTAAATATGATTTCTAAATAAGAATAAATGAATGAATGAATATGCAAAAATATCTAAACATAGTTTCAGAATTTTATTTTAATCTGTATATAGTTGAAGAAAATTAAGACAAAATTCCAACTACTGAATCTAGTTTTTAAATATACTAACAAGATATGAAGGTATAAGAGTAAAGTTTGATTTCTACAAATAAGAATATACACACATCTAATTAGATATAACTCATCAAAATCCTAAAAGTAGAGTAAGAACGTAAATCTAATTCTATAAGAATTTAATTATTTGAATGTGAAAGTAAAAATAAAATCATGTAAATAAATAAAATAATAAATTGAAAGGCTAAACATAAGTACTAATTAACAAAAGAATGGACTAAAAGAAATATACAAGTAAATATTTTAAAAATTCAGATAATGATACATTCAACGAGAGCATTCGAGTTTGAGTGTCATACCTGTACTTACCTGTCCTTTTTATTTTGAAGGAACTTGGTATTTCATCATGTTTTCAATTTATTTCTTCAGACCAAGTATCCTTTCTCTTTCTTCTTCTTCAAAAGTTTATTTTTTCCTTTCTTAGATTTCTTGCACTCAAGTTAGTTTAAATAATAATGCAAGTGGTGTGTGAGTGCTAAGTGTTTTTGACCCTCATTAATTTGTCTTTGGCTTGTCTAAGATTTCTCATATCAGTTCATAAGCCAAGACATCCTTACAAGCGGTGGGACAGAGAGCATATAGTGAGTTTTCAACATTTTCAACTCTGCTCTTATTTCATCCTCGCTTATGCCTATATAGAAAATTTTCATAGATGAAAATCATTAGGCCATAAGAGATGTTTTCAATCTCCTTTTTCATTATATGCAGTTTAATCTATCAAAAATTTGGAGAATGGAAGATGGACTACTCTTTGAAGAACATAAAGGAGGACAATGTTAGGTTAGCCAAATGGATCACTAGAGTCGTTTATCTAGCCTACTCTGATACCACTTGTAGAGTCCTATAGGATGACTTAACCTAAGAGGGGAGGGGTGAATTAGGTAAATAAAAATTCTTTGTTTAACCCCTATTGGATTATTTTCCTCTTTTCATGCTTGTGTGTAATGTAGCGTAAGATAAATAATAAAATAGTAAAGTGCAGAGAAATAAAATAAACACACACACAGAAAAGATAATTTTATAGTGGTTCAGGACCCCATCCCTACATCCACTACTTTAAGGATACCAACTAAATTGTTTCTTGGGTTCCACTATACCCCGTATAATGGAATACACAAGTGTCCCTGACCCTTCTTCTAAATTTTGGCTCGAAGGGGTTTAAGTAAGTGTCCCCAACACTCTTTAGGTTTTACAAGCTCACCAGGAAGCTCATTGGTTTCAAACCAGCAAACTTGATGATTTTCCTGATTTAGTCAACAACTCATTACAATGTGGTTTTCACGAGCTCACCACAAACTCACTGGTTTCAAAGATCACCAGCGAACTTGTTTATTTTCTAAAGCTCACCAACAACTCTTTGGTTTTAAGTATACTAAAAAACTGATACTTTACGAAGTATTACAATGAAGCACAGGGGAAGATATGATCTCTCTCTCTCTCAGTTATATGTAATACAAAAGATCTTCCCATAATGTAAAGACAATGGCCATAAGGATATGAAGGTTTAAGCTCAAGAAAGATAGATGATGGTTCAAGCCCTTATCCGTGGGTGGAAGGATTTGCATAAGGTTAGGCGCATCTAAAAAATATTCCTTCACTACCTTTGAATCGTTCCCATTTTTAGCTTCTTCAAAGTCTCAACCATTAGAGAAGATGAGATCCTTTGAATGTAGAAATGAGAGCAGCATTGAATGAAAAAGACCATTTGAGTTTTTTGCCATTGAAGTCCAGGTCTTTCTGATTTGTCTCGAGCTGCTGCATCATCATTCAAAAAGGAGGATGACCTATGTAAAATGGTATTCCTCGTTTGACTCATCACAACTTAGAAAGTCTTACAACACCGCTTATTGCTGAAAATGGTGTCTTATATAAGTTTGCACAATGACGGCATGAGTGCAGATGTCATTTGTATGCTAGTCAAAAAAAAAATCAAGTTTTCCTCTAACAAGTTATGGTCTCTCTCTATTTGCATTTGTTTATCGTTAGTTGCAGATGAATTCTTCATAAGTTTGTCTATTAATTGAACTTCCATAAGAATGATTTATCTTTTGTAAGTAGCAAATGAACTTTGAATGACATAGAGAAAATTGAATTGACTGAGAGACAAACTCTTCTTTGTTTGCCAAAATTCCTCCGTAAGATTTGTCTGTTGATCGCTTAATGTATATGGTTTCTCTGTTGTAGATAACAGATCTTCTTTAGATGTTGTTGATGAAGATAGGTTGATTGATTGACAAAAATCTCTTCTATATGAACAAATGAAGTAGGATATGTTTCCTTTGTTCTTCATCGTCTATTGGAGGTGATAGACGAAGTTCACTCAGTCTTGCACTAACAGATGAAGTATGATTTCTTCTTTTGTTCCTTATTGTCTATTGAGAGTGCCAGATGAAGCTAACTTTAACTTATTCGAATAGACAAAGTGTAGTATTCGTCAGGTGTAAGCGATAGACAAATTATGTTCTAATTTATCTTAGATAAAATATTTTGCATGTTAAATTTGTCTATTGTAAGTTGTAGATGATCGTGCCTTCATCTGTTGAAGCCCTTTTTTATCCAAGTAGTACTTTTTCTATTCAGCTTTGTTTATCCTCACTATGCAGCTTCTACATCATCTTTTACTTTGGTTGATACTTTGTCTGTTATGATAGATAACCTTTTGATCCAAGAAAAGGTAAAGATCTTCAACTATTCTGCACACTTTGAGTAACAGAAGGGGTTTGTTCTTGCAACTTCCATGGTTCTTCAATCTTGATTTGTTTGTCTTGGCTAAGCTGAAGTTGCACTCCCTTATATTAAGCCTTCTTATCCTTAGACAAATTTGTTCATCTAACTTTGTTAATCAGAGAAAGTTTTCTTCTTTTATTGCATGATTGTCTAGGCAGCAATTTCTTCTTTCTTCCTTTGTTCATTTTGTTTGCCAATCCATTGAGTTACTGCTTCATCGTTGTATTTTGTCTTAGATAGACTTTAATCAGATCAAGTATAAGTGGTCTAAATTTCTCGAATGCAATTTAAGTTCTCTGATCATGGCTTCTTCTTTAACTTCTTGTTTTACATTTGTCTGTTGACATTTTCTTGTTGAGGTTGATAAACAACGCGAATTCAATGTAGCATATCTTTGAAGCCTTATTTATCTCCCATTGCTTTTGTTCATGGAATTCTTTTAGACAACTGCAACCTTTCTTTGTTACTTGTCTTCCGCTTTCTTATTCTTTTTCTTCCACGATTTTCATCAATTTAGCTCCTTTGGAAAATATTAGATAGTTTTGGTAGTTTATTTACAAACGATCATGATCCTATACTTGAACTTATCTGCACTTGCTATGTTTTAACTTTCATATAAATGATATTGGAATGTATATTACCCTCATGTGATTGTATCATTTTGTAAAGCAAGGATAATATACATTTTCAATTAATGCATAATATGAAAGCTTAAGTAATTATGGTGCATAGTATTTATTTAGCAAATTTATGCAGTAAAGGTTAATTAATATTTATTATGTGCACACCATAAAGTAAGAAATGTATGCTTGTATAATTAATCATCCGTGGTTATGTGTTTATGTTATTTAACGTTTATTAATTCATAACCATACATATGATCATTAGAGATTTAAGCATACAAGTTTCTTATTTTAATACAAGTTTTGTTATCATCAAAATCATATATAATAATGATGACAATCTTGTATGCATTGTCTACTTATGCTATTTCCTTGATGTATTGTTCATTACTACACACTTGCAAAATAAAGATTAGTAGCTTAAACTTTCACTAATGTGTTTTTGATCATCATCAAAACTTAGCTGGTTAAATATCTTCATCATCAAAATCAAGCCTAGTGAAGAGACTTGGTCTAACACAAAGATCAAAACCAAGAAAGGTTACAAAACTAAATGGATGTACAAGTGCAAGAAAAAATGGTAATGAAAGCATATAAACACATATAACAATAAACACACAAGGATTATATTGGTTTGAGCCAACTCAACACCTAGTCCCAGATATTCCTACCTTGGGTTCCACTATCCACTATGGAATCACACCTCCCTTGGTTTCTTTGAGGTCACTAAGAACTCTTACAACACTAATTGGTTTTTTCAAGCTCAATAGAAAACTCTTTACATCACAACATTGGGTTACCCTTGGTAGCTGAAATCCTAGAACCCGAAATAAAGGTGTACAAAGTAATGTCTCTAAAGAGGCTAAGATGCACACAAATTAAAATTAATGGTAAAGAATATGCAACAAATACAATATGATTTAGACTCCACTTATGTTGGATTTGATATAGCTTGAATCTTGTTGAAAGTTGATACGCAGTGGAGTGAATGCACTTTTAAGCTTTTGTTTCTCTTGTGAATGCACTATTTTTAGCTCAAAGAACCCTCAAGAAGCCTCTTTCTCTTTGATGGTACTTGTATTTACAAGTTTTTGAAGAGGTTTTGGATCATTTGCAAAGATCCCATTGAGTTCTTATGTTGACAAGAACAACAATAGCAATAATGAAAATAGTAGCAACAAAAGGTTTGAGAAGAAGAAGAAAGCTTATGCTACCTGGGAGGTGCTAAAAAGCTTACTACATGAAAATTCAAGTGAGATAGAGGAAGAGTGCAAAGCAAAATTTAGTAAACTATCACCAAGGAGTGGAGACCAAGAAGGTCACAACACTAGAATCAACTTCATGGCCATGTATGAAGATGAAGTAATTTCTGAACTTGAATCTCCTAGTTTTCAAGAAGCATTAGAAACTTTATATGTTGATTTCAAGGCTTTGAAATCCAAACATAAGGAGATAAAAAAGGAACTATTTAGAATGACCAATGAATTCTCCAAACTAAAAGAGCAAAATAGGCTTAAAGTAAACATGTACCATGAGTGAACTTGAGCAGGCCAAGGCAGAGAATAACGCCCTAAGAAAGGCATTGGCCTCCACCTTATTGAAAATGAAACCTAAGAGAAAAGATGGACTAGAATAAAAGAATCAAAATTACAATTCTGGAAGAAAACAAAAGCCTAAATGGAACCTGATTTGGGTGAGTGGCACCCAGGAAGTGGTGAATACCAAATGTTTCTAACACTAACCCCCCTGGACCCATTCTCAAATGGGTACCAAAACTTGACCTTGTTATTGTAATTTTTTCTAAGTGCTACTAGGAGTAGCATGTAGTACATTGACGGTGGTTGCTTAAGACATGATAGGAGAGGAGCTGTTCACTGAGGTAAAGGAAAAAAATGGTGGAATAGTGACCTTTGGAGACAATGGAAAAGGCAAAATGGTTGGGATCGGTAAGGTTGGTCAACCATATTTTACTATTATTTTTGATGTATTACTTGTAGAGGGACTAAATCATAACCTTCTAAGTATTAGTTAATTTTGTGATAGTGGTTATAAGGTTATGTTTAGATCTCATATTTGTTCAGTCTTAGACAAGTCAAACTCGGTTGTAGTTCTAGGTAGAAGGCATGGAAATATGTATGTTGTAAACCTTCATGATATCCAAACTAAATGTCTTGTTAGTAATGATGAGTTCTTATTGTTGCATAGAAGACTAGGACATGCCAACAAAGAAATGATTGAAAGGTTATATCTTAAGGATCTTCTTCTTAGTTTATTTGAACTAAAATTCAACAAATGACAATTGTGTGATGCTTACTTGAAAGAAAAGCAAGCAAAAGAGTCTTTCAAATCAAACAAAGAAGTGTACATAACTAAACCTCTTCCATTTCTACATATGCACTTAGTGGGACCAACAAGAATTAAGAGTCTTTAAGGAAAATATTATGCATACATCATCATAGATGACTATAGTAGATATAACTGGATAATGTTTCTTGCATCCAAAGATGAAGATTTTTCATTCTTTGAGATCTTTTCCAAGCATGTGCAAAATGAACAAGGGTCTCATATTATTGTTATAAGGGTAATCATAGTGGAGAGTTTGAAAATCATAAGTTCACATCTTACTGTGAAAATAATGTTATCTTTTAAACTTTTTCTACATCAAGAACACCCCAACAGAATGACGTGGCTAAGAGGAAGATCAAATCCTTGCAAGAGATGGCAAGGACTACATTGAGTGAGTACAATCTGCCATAATACTTTTGGGCTGAAGCTATGAATACTTGTTATTAATAGAATTCATACTAAGCCATTACTCAACAAGAGTCCATTAGAATTGTATTATGGGACGAAGCCGAACATATCATATTTCTACACCTTTGGCTATAAATGTTTCATTCTTAACAATAATAAAGGAAACCTTGGGAAATTTGATAGCAAATCTGATGAAGAAATATTCCTTGGCTATTCCATTGTTAGTGTAACACCCCTAAATTTAGGGAGATACTTATTCATATTTTAGAGAAAGATACTACCAAAAATCTGGTAGAGTCTCCTCTAAAATATGAGGGTTTTTAAACCTGTACATACATTCAATCATCCATATATATTAATTACATCCACAAATCATCCTACATCCATAGTCCCATGGACCAGCTACCAATCTTATGGCATGATAATATCTAATAATTAATAATCAATAAATAGTGAGAATTTAAACCATCATCCACCAATAAAGAATTAATAAATGATAGGTCACATAATCCACCAAAATCTCTCTTCAATAAATAATTAAGAATTAAATGAAGAATGTCACTCCACCGCTTATTCCTAGTTTAGGCACCAACCCTCGACTGGGCTTCTCTATCATGCCATACATCTAAAATATAAAAAAGAGTGATGGGCAAACTTAGTAAGTAAGAATAGCAAGTAACATAACATAAGTCACTCATCAAGTCACATAGACCAACTCATGCCAATTCTAATGCAATCATATAACAATTAGTCCAAACATGCACATAATCATACAAATACACAAGTATGCCACTAAGGCCATCACTAAGCCACACAGGCTTTACATGCCACACAGGCATTCTATCAGCCACTCAAGCCATCCTCATGCCACACAGGCAACCCATTAGCTAAACAGGCAATCCAATAGCCACACAAGCTATCCTACCACATAGGCAATTAAATTTATCACGTATGCAACCACATGCACACCGATACCACATGCAACCACATACACATCATATTGCATGAACATAACAATTTTTCAACACAACAAGTATTAAATCAAAATTTCTACATAAATGCATGCAGATAAACTCAAATAAAAGTACATTTCATAAATACATCAGTAAACATCAACATATATAATAAAACATGGTACCCATATGCCAACATGTCAGTCACACTCAATTACACATACATTCGGAAAAATCCTACTTACCTCAAAGAAGATCAATATCTAAATCCTCAAGTTTCACACTCTGCTTCTAATCAATTACTTAACCTACAAACATAGCGTGCACTAGCATTAAATCACATATGATTCAAATGGTAATTTCATTCAATTTATAGTATAGATGAAAATAACAAATCCTCTCTTTAGGGTTTATTCTCATGTCATCACCCAATTATACATTCCTTATACTTATTCTAATAAGAATGTATCAACACTCCCCAAATTGCAATCTCATATATTAACACTTTAGGAGTTCTCCCCCAAATCCCACTTCTAGTAGTTTCTCTATCTAACTTAGAGTAAATGATAATCTTTGTACATCATTTAGGCCATTTCCACAAATGGGGAGACTTAGGAAGTTCAAAAAGTTTCTTATTGATACACAATACAATCCCATTTGCATTAAACAATGCCATTGCTCTACATATGCATTCCAAACTTTATAATCAATAATTAACTTGAATTATGGTAGTTAACTTCTTACAATGGAAGCCTTAACCAAGTAAATTTTAATATGGATTGCAATGATAGAAAATTTTAGATTTATGACACTCCTTCAAGTTAATATAAAAAAAGGCCTCTAAGATTCAATTTACATGGAAATTTATGAGATTCCAAGGGTATAAATCTAGTCAATTCTTCTCACATTTCACCTACTCTTTCATGATAATTAAACATCATTCCAAGATGCCCCAAAACTGGATGCAATTGGAGCGCAATTCTAGTGCAATTTAAGTATTATTCAACCTACTAGTATATTACTATTGCTATCCATTTTTTGGGCATATGTTTTGTGCATTAAACACCTTATTTTCAGGTATGTTTAATGAGTATTTAGGTTTGCAATATCACCCTTTAATTGTGTTGCACTTTTCATATAGGCATTTCAACAAACATCTTGTGTGCATGCATTAGATCATAAAATTCTAGAATATATCATCAACCTCATGAATTATCAACATTATACAAACAATATTCAATATAAAAATGTATTTTAAAAACAATCCAACTAAGCACAAATCTACCCAAATTAATCTTAAACAGCCCTTACACATTCAAACAACTTCACATTGAAGCATTTCAACAAATGGGTCATATGCACTCAAAATTTTAGCAACTTGTCTCATGATTTATTAAATTCGTGCTACATTCTTCTCATTTCCAATGAAACCAACATTAAATTAACATCATGAATAGGTTAATTGAATCCATGATTCATCTAAACTATTTTCCACAACCCATTCATGTCCAAGGCATCCTCCAACATCCATATCCACTAAGTTGTTGTCGTGGACAGCAACATAGATGGATTCCATGCCCATAATCCTCTCCCAAATCATGTGATTAACATGTCATTATCTTTTCCATGAAATCCCCATTTAATCCATGCAAAAATACTCATTTATAGCCCTTCTAAATGCATATCCAACCCTAGCGATGAAAATAAAAAATTGATTTGAGGAATTAAGCTTACCACATGTTTGGGTGTTGCCTTTCTCTACAAAATTACAAGAATCCAACTTGTTTTCTTCAATCCACACACAAATAACAATAGGGAACAAGAAACAGATTTCTCCTCCACCAATCCACATCCAAATCAAGTGAGAAATGGTGCTCTTATATTAGGGATGATGATGTGCAAGAAGTAATACAATTTTCTTTGACAAAATTTCATGGAAATGGGGTGTAGAAAGGGGATAGCATGTATGGGTGTGGGTTGCTACAATGGGAGGTGGAATGCTCGAATAAGGGTTGACAAGAGAAGATGGTGGTGTAGTTATTAGGGTTAGATTTAGTGCTCTTGCAGTGCACCTAGTGTTCCATGCACATACACCATAGTTTTATGAAATTTACACCACTCATAAGTGAATTAAAATATGTTAAATATTTCTCACCCAAATTGGATTTTATCATGAATAAAGTTTCCCCAATTAATTTAATCATATAATAATTTTATTTACCATGAATTCTGGCTCACTCGATAATTAAACCCCAAATATTACATAAAATGAGTAAATAATTTGCAAAATCCACATAATACACCTATATTTATCGCAATTGATCTTATATATAATTTCTCAAAATTATTTTGCATAATTGGTATGCCATTTTCCAAATTTATCAATTTAATCTTAACCTTAATTTTTCACTAAGCGCGGTTTTGGTGCGTTAGGCATAACTTTCTCATACAAACGCCGAATTAAGTGATTCTTATTTAATTGGATAAATAATTATAAAGAATATAACTTTTCCAATTATACACTTTTTCCAAATCATCCCTCATATATGTCAAAACTTTTAACAAAGTGAAATTTTTTGTTATTTTTGGTAAATTTCACCCATATAAAGTAGTTTTAGTGCATTTATCATAACTTCCACAGATGATATCAAAATTAGATGATTTTTGATGATTTAGAAAGATAATTTCAAGATGTACAACTTTTATGTTGAACATGTTTTCTAATTTAGCTTTCATCTAGGTCAACAATTGGTCACAAATTAAAGTCTCCTTTTCAAAATTTAAATTTTCTCCCTTTTATGTAAATTTAGTTATTTCTTCTTCAAATTCCACAAATTTGGCTACATAAGCATATCATTACCCATCTCATGATTTGTAAATTTATTTTATTCAACTCTCATTAAAATTAAATAGCTCATATATACTCATACACCAATCTACCATCCAAACTATACATATATACCCAACCTTATACATAATTAATCTCATACTATGGCATCCACTTATTTGGTATAAATCATGCATTTAATCATCTTAAAAATAATTATTCAAGGAAATTTAACACCTTAAAAACCCAAGATGTCATAGTTAGCAAGGCATTTAGAGTCTACAACCTGAGTAGTAGATCTATTGAAGAGTTTATTCATATCAGATTTGATGAAACTACTAACTGCTAAAAAAGAACAAGTGATTTTGATGATGAAATCGATAGACTTGTAACATATGCAGAGAAGCTGAACATACAAAATCAAGAGAAACAAACTCCGCAAATAGAAATAACAACGGATGATGGTGAACCATCCACAGTAGAGGTAAATGAGGAAGGTAATTCTCAAAGATTGGAGGTTCATGCATGCTCATCTAGAAAACTAGATAATTAGTAATGTGTACAATAGAGTTAGGATTAAATCATTTTATCACCAAGTATGTGGTAATTTTTCCTTCATTTCTTAATTAGATCCAACTTGCATAGAACAAGCATTAGTAGATGAGAACTGGATTTTGGCTATACAAGAAGAATTAGACTAGTTTAAAAGAAATGATGTGTGAACATTAGTTCCAAGACCAAACCATCAAACTATTATAGGAACCAAATGGGTCTTTAGAGACAAACTTGATGAATCTAGATTAGTAGTGAGAAACAAGACAAGATTAGTAACAAAGGGGTATTGTTAAGACAAAGGGATAGATTTTGAGGAGTCTTATGCTCCTATTGCTAGTATAGAAGTTATTAGAATGATGTTAGCTTTTGCATCTTATATGAATTTCAAGTTATACCAAATGGATGTCAAAAGTATATTCTTGAATGGTTTCACTAATGAAGAGGTTTATGTGAAATAACCCCCTAGGTTTGAAGACTCTCATGATCCTAACCATGTCTTCAAACTCAATAAAGCTATCTATGGTTTGAAACAAGCTCCTAGAGCTTGGTATGAGAGGCTAAGCAAATTCTTGATTGAGAAAGGATTCTCAAGGGGTAGACACCATAATCTTCATTAAGCATACTATGAATAATATCTTTATAGTTCAGATCTGTGTAGATGATATTTTATTCAGTGCTAGTAATGAAAATCTATGTCATGAGATTTTTAAGACAATAAAGGGAGAGTTTGAAATGAGCTTGATGGGGGAGCTAAACTTCTTTCTGGAACTACAAGTAAAGTAAATGAAAGAAGGAATCTTTATTCACCAAAGCAAGTATACAAAAGAGCTACTGAAAAAGTTCAATCTTGAAAATGAAAGAAGATTTGGAACTCCTATTGGCACTTTTATCAAGATGGATAGAGATGAGAAAGGTAAACCTATTTGTCCGAAATTATATAAGAGCATAATAGGATCTCTTTTATATTTGACTGCAAGTAGGCTAGACATTATGTTTAGTGTCTGTATGTGTGCTAGATTCCAATCAGATTCTAGAGAATCACATCTTACTACTGTTAAAAGAATCTTTAGATACCTCTAAGATACTCCAAACCTTGGTTTATAGTATCCAAAAAGTTCAGATTTTGAGTTAGTAGGGTACTCTGATGTTGATTTTACTGGATATAAGGTAAATAGGAAGAGTACCTTAAGGACTTTCAGTTTCTTGGAATCATGATCATCTGATGGTTTTTCAAGAAACAGACATATGTTGCATTGTCAACTGTTAAAGGTGAATATGTAGCAGCAGGCAGTTGTTGTGCATAAATTCTTTGGATGAAATAGCAGTTGGGTGACTATGTCTAAAATTTGTTGATACACTTATCAGATGTGACAATACCAGTGCAATAAATATGACTAAGAATCCAGTTTTGCATTCTAGATCTAAGCATATAGATGTCAGGCACCATTTTATTAGAGATCACATTCAAAATTACAATTTTGCTTAGAATATATACCAACTAAAAATCAGTTAGTAGATATTTTCACTAAGCTACTCCTAGGGGATAGATTTTGTTGAATTAGAAGGGAGCTTGGCGTGATAAATCGACATGCATAACATACTCATTATATGATCATCTTACTATGCTTGTGTTTGCATAATCTGAATGTTTACTACTATATTCTTTATGTTTTATGATTCACATGTCTTATTCTACCTCAATTTTGTAGCAAAAAGTAATTTAAGAGACTCTTAAAATTGTTAAAATTATGCTAAATATAATGAAATTGATCATTAAGATCATTATAGTTCAAGGCATAAGTCAAGCTTGTTTGAGAAACTTCAAGTTTAAGGATGAGAATAGGTATTCCAATCTTAGTCAGACCTTCTGTAATCATCACTATGGTTCAATTTCATATTCTAGATAACAGTTTAAACTTTAATAAGCATTAAGACTATATGAATCTTAGGAAAAGCAGTTCCATGTCATATCTAAGTTCCCAAACCTCTTAGACTAAACCTTTTTAATAATGACAAAAAGAGGGAGAGATAAGTGATGAATTAGAAAGAAAAAGGGAGAGATAAAGATATAAGTGATATAATACATAAAGGGGGAGAGATAATAAAAATTAATATATATATATATATATATAAAAAGAGAACAAGACCTAGTGCAGAGTTTCACTCTCAATTAGCTAAGTAGATTCACTTGTTTATGGGAAGCAAATACTAAGAGGGAGCTATATATATATTTAACAAAATTTACATTTCCTTAGTTCTCATTTATTTTTTATTATTTCTAAAAGGTAAATCACTCAAATGTTTTGTCATCATCAAAAAGGGGGAGAATGTTTAGCCCTTTGCTTAGCTTGATTTTGATGATATATATGATTAACCAGTTGCATTTTGATGATGTTCAAAAACATATGAGTGAAGTGGTTAAGCTACTAATAATTACTTTCCCAAGTGTGCAATGATAAGTTTATGAAACAAATTAAAGGATGTAATTTCGGACATGTGGACAATGTATTCAAGCTCATACCAGAGGCAAGATCCACCATAGTCAGTTTACAAAGGAAGAAATCTTATGAATGCTCAAAGGAAGAATGGCCCTAAACTTAAAAGAGATTTTCAGATGTATTGGGACATGTTTGAAACCATGAGGAACAAACTCAGAATTGAAGAAGTTCAAAGAGTCTGAAGAATGAAGGTTATAAATGCAAAGACTAAGTCTGAAATAACTTCAAAATTGTTTTAGACATTACACTCAAAGCTTGAAGGCCAATCTACAGTTGAAGGATATATCTCACATCAAACACATGCTTTAGAGTAACTTCAGAGGTTCTTTGGATATGCTAAAGTATGCTCTTGAAGTAAATACAGATGAATGCTAAAGTATAAACCTAAAAACTACTTCAAACATTCAAAAGGACAGCTTCAAAAGTGCTAAACCATGAAGCCTTAGTGTTGAAGTGTTAACAACACTTCAGACATGGTGAAGTTCCACTTTAGATGTGCTAAAGGATGTGTGTAATGCAGGTCAGACATGCTGAAGTATGAAGCCATGGCACTGAAGGTTTAACGCTACTATAGACATGCTAAAATATGTTTATAATGCATCACTTAAGGAACAAGTCAGAAGTGTTCAAACATGGCTAAGTCTTGAACTTTAGAAGTCACAAAGGCTAGCTTCAGACATGCTAAAATTTCACTTCAGATGTTCCCAAGCTAAAATCAGAAGTGCTGAAGTTCAAAGGCACATGGTTAAGTAATTCATGCTACTTCAAACATTATGAAGAAGTTACTTAAGATGAGCTGAAGCACTGTTCCAAAGTGCCAGTTAGAGTTGTTCGCAATGTAGCATCTTTCATCACTTTAGACATGCTAAAGATATGCTTTAGATAGTTTGAAGCAGCGGCAACTACAGAGCAAGTGACAACTTCAAAGTTTCTGAACAAACACACTCATGATAGTTATCTATCATTCCAGATGTGCTTAATTCTTTATTTTAAATGGTTTGAAGTCACACTTAACAATAAAAAATTTGAATATTCCCTCGCATTTAATTCTAGTCATCTTCCACAATGAATAAAATTTGAACTCTGATATAAAATGAGTTAACAGGGACATTCCAATAGTTAGACAAGCGATGAAAGAGCATTTACTAAGAGTTAAAGTTTTCTTCCAATGTTTTCAACTCCACTATGCTACATTCCAAACTGTTGCTCCCGTTTAGAAGGTGACTTAAGGGGGGGGTGGAAATTAAGTTTTTAAAAATTTTGGCCAGATAATAGATAAAGTGTAAGACTAAAGAAACTTAGACAGGTATTTTCATAGTAGTTCGGCCCTTCACTTAGGTTCCTACTCCACTTTTTCGAGTTAGCCTTTACTGCTAAACTCAGGTTTCACTAACACTTATTAGCTTTCCAAGCTCACCAACAAACTTGCACAAGTTGGTTTTTCAAGCTTACCAACAAATTTATACAAATACTTTGCAAGTATCTTACTTGATTTCACTACATAGATGCAAGTTAACAAACTTGCAGAGATATGCAGAAATAAACTTATACAAATATTAATGTCTCTATTAGGCTGATTTTGTACGAAGTTAGAAAGCAGTAAACACAAATAATATAGTAGTAGAAATAATGAGATTCAATCTCCAAAAGTGGTTTAATGAATGGTTTTGAATGATTCTTTGAATGAACTATAGTGAAGTTAAAATCATGGAAGAAAAGTCTTAAAGACTTAGTAAATGCTCTCTCTTATTTTTCAATGTTAAAATCATTATTATCTTCAATCTTACTTAACTTCTTTTATATGTGAGTTTTCTATTTTTCTTCGAGATCTCTGACCTTCTCTATTGTAGTAGGTGAGAAACATTAAATGTTGAGAAACATTTGAATTTAAGACCATTGTACTTTTAGCGTTGTTTTAGAGGCAATGAACTAACATCAGTTCCTCCAAAATTCTAAGTAATATGAAGTTTCTGCATAGCTCACATAAGTCATCATTACTTCAGATGCACCAAAGATGTGCTTCAGAGGATCCGAAAAGACTCATGTTGGGTCCATGGAGGTTGTCTCTAAAGTAATTGACTCCATGAATCCAAAGTGTTTTTGTCTCCTAAGTAAATATTTGGTGACTCTAAGGAAACCAACTCCGAAGGCTATGGTTGTTTCTGAAATACTCTGTCGACTTCAAAATTAATTTGGCTCTACTTTAGCATGCTTAACTTAACTCCAAATGCTTAACTTAACTCCAAAATTTTGGTTTGTCTCCGAAGTAAGTGTTCTGTGACCCCGAAAGAGTTCCTTGTCTTCGAAGCACCTTTCTTCCAACTCCGATGAGTCATGTTCACTGAGGATTTTTTTGTTAACTCTAAAGGTTGTCGTTCGTTGTCTCTAAAGTGCCTTGTTAACTTCGAAAAACTTAACTTAGTTCCAAAGTTTGCATATTCATAACTCCGAAGTGCTATCAATATGCTAATGTTACTTTCCTCTATGTCCAAAGTGCTTCAATGTCTCTGAGACTTCTTTGCTAAATCCAAAGCTTACGTCTTCATAATTCTGAAAGATTGTTCCCTCATCTTCGAGGCTTTCTAGTGCTTCCAAAGCGCCTTGGCTGACTCTGAAGTATGTGACTTCATGATTCCAAAAGGGATAAAATTTGATTCCAAAGCTTCCTTGAAGACTTTGAACTTTCTATTTTCTTGTTTTAGGTATATGCGTAATTTATATACTTAATTTTCATGAGCATTTACTTGGTCTCTTCCTTTGAATATTATGAAGTTTTATTCTCAAAGATTAGTTTGAAATTATAACTACAAGTGCTTGAGAATAGACTTATTAGTACCTTAATGTTTCACTCATATCTTTGCTCATCATCAAAGCATACTTGGTTAAAAATGTTCCTCATCAAAATCAAGCTTATTTAAGACAGTATGTTCAACATTCTCTCCATTTTTTATGATGACAAAATACTGAGTGATATAATTTTCAAAATTTATCTAACAATAATCTTAAAACAACTTAATTGCAAGAGATATTTATTAATTCAGTGTAGCTCCCCTTGAATGGATGAGAAAAAATTTTAACTGTATTTCTTACAAAAGAAATTATTAAATTTTCATACATACATTCAATACATAAAAAAATTCATTTCATTTCTCCCCCTTTTTATCATAATCAAAAAGTTAAAAAGAAACAAACATAAATATTCATAGCCAATCATGATCAAAATGCATACATATAGAACTTATCATTGATTAAAATTTTGCAGATACAACATATGCTCAAAGTCAAGATTCTTTATAGAAAAAAATTGCAACAGAGAGAGAAATGAAAAAGGCAACAATGTCAACAGGATGGTTTGGGTTTTCTCTCATAGGCTTTAGAAAATAAATCTTTTTGAGGTGGAAGAGGGGGCTTTGGTTGAGAGGATGATGATGTAGGAGAGAGCTTGGGTGTTCTAGGTCTTTTTAGTGGAGGGGGTGGAATAAAAAATGGATCCTTTTGGATTGCTGATGGGGGTTCATGGGTGTATACAATGGATGCATAGTCTGAAACATAAATGAAGTAAATACATTCTCAAAATGTTGGGTCTAGTAACTCAAGAAATACTACAAGAAGCCCTTTCAAGAGATTTTCTGTGTTTACATTCATTCTAGCAGTATACTCTTGGTAGTACATGGTGATTCTTGATAGAGGAGCCTTTTGTGTTTCTTTGGAGTTAGAATTCTTGGCTTCTTCTTAGGTTTGGAAGAAGATGGCTAGGTTGAAGGTTTTGCTTTTAGGATGGCTGGAGGTTGTCTGGGGGTTTTGGCTTTGGTAGAAGGTGGTGGTGAAGATTTGGGTTTTGGTAAAAGGGCTGATTGAGATTTGATCTATCATATCCTATGTTGGAGAGAAGGATCAGATAGCGTAGGATAGGGAAGAGAAAGATTGTTAGCTATTGCCTCTAGATTGGCAGAATTGTAAAATGAGAATTCTTTTTTAATGATAAGAAAGGTTTGATGAGGACCTAAGGAAGATGGAAATGCAGTTCGAGGAGGCTTAGATCCTAGAAGCATGTGATGAAATTTCTTAGTATATGTTTAAAAGATTGACTCTCTATTAGAAATTTCAATTTTGTGGCTCTTTGGAGTCAATGGTGGATCAGGAAGAAGTTGAATTCTATGAAGAATATTAGGATTCTCAAGTTCAGAAAATGCATATTCTTGAGGAGATAAAATGATAGACTAAGAGAGAAATATCTGAGCAATTTCAGAATTGATTTTTGCATACTCCTAAACTTAGAAATTGTCATCCTGATTGGATTCATAATACAAATAAGAATGTTAGGATTATCAAAAGTTGGTTTTGGAGGAGATTGTGGAGGAATTAGAGTTTTTCTCCATTCTGGATGAATTAAGGGTAATCCCATTTTAGTGGAATTTGATCAATTCGTTCAGGAAAGATTTCTCCTCACAAATAGATGTCCTTTTTAGTAAAGCTCAGATCACCATCTAGTCCTAGATTCTAGATAAAATACATTTCAGGAAGAGGAATAATGATGGGATACTTCCCATGTCGAATAATGGCTCTATGAGGATTGGTAAGGTAATCCTCAGGCAGATTGGAGAAGGCTTCAGTGTTGGTAATTGATGGAGGTTGTGTTAGAGGAGGGAAAGAAGCAACTTTAGCAAGTTCACTCTCAGGTTGAGTAACCTCTAGAATTGCAAAAGATGATGGATGAGAAGGAGAGTCTAAGGGGGAAGACATTACTATGATGGAGAGTTGGTTCTAGGAGGAGAGAAGTGGTGTAGAGGTGAAGAGAAGTGAGTTGGAGGTAGAGAGAAATGAGGATAATAGGCTTAACCTCTGAGTGACTCTGCTAGAGATTGTATAGAGTCAAGTCTTTGGTCAATCTTATCAGCTCTCAGGATCATGGATGACATGGTAGTGCTAAGATTATGGTCCATTCTATACATTTGAAGAGCTAGATGTGACAAATAGTATTCAATCATTTTCAGTCTATCTTCTAAGTTGAGTGGGATAGGTTATGTGGAAGGGATTGATGAAGTGGTAGGTGTGGTTGATTATTATGAAGAAGTGGGTCTTGTGGGTGATAGAGATCTAATGAGTGTGATTGAAGTGGTTGGTGCTGTTGCTGCTGTCTCAATTTCTTCTCTTAATACTTTTTCTGACCCTTGTACTCTAACATTTCTTTGATCTTCTCTAGAGACTTCTTCTCTTACTTCTAAGGTCTTCTATCTTGTTGGGCTTTCTAATTCTTGTTCTTCTGATATGGATCTCTTTAGTTGTTTAGTTTTTCTTGGTTTTTCACTAATCTAACCTTGCGATGTCCTCTTGAAACCCACTCTTTTTAAGGTTCTTTTATTGATTAGTTTTGAGTCCTTAGACTCTTCTTTCTTTTCTTTGGTCAGATTTGCTCCTGCATCTCTAAGGATTCTTGTGAAGATCATCCCTTTGGAAGTGAAAATCTTGTCATGGATTTCACTAGATACATATGATCCACTATGATTTGTGCAAGGTTTATTTTCTTTTGGTTTTTCAAAACCCATAACACTTTTACATCTTTCTCTGAAATTAAATATGTGGCTTCCATCCTTGGATACACATTATTTATCACCATTTTGTATGTCAATTTATAATCTAGGCTCAGATTACTGGCCTATAAGTAGTTTTACTTTGCATCTATTTCAACTCTTGCTAGGTCTAAGAATAGTCTTACCCTATTTGATGGCCACTTAGCATGTTCTTCTTCAATTTTAGGCAGGTTGAAGATTCTTCTCAAGTTATCAAGGGATAGATTTATCTCAATCTCTACTATCCATGATTTTTATGTACTTGAGTTTAGATTACTGATTAGACCCTTTACCATTCTAGGATAACATGGCTCTTTACAACTCAAAAAGTTAGTCCAACCTTGGAATCGAAACCATTCACATACTTCAAAGTTCATTCCTATTTCTTCGACCACCTCAAAATTAAATGCTCTACCCTTGACAATTTTCTTATTTTTATATTTTTCAAGATATCTAGAGTAGGCATTTTCTCTAGTAAGGAAAATTACCTTAAATGTGTCATCCTCACACCTCACTCTTTTAGAGATACCTGTCTCTAGGGCTTCATCCCTTTCCTTCCTTCTGTTGCTTGAATAATTGTTTTTGTTCTTGCCATTGTAGTAAAATGAAGTGGGGATACAAAAATTGATGGAGGAGATAAGATGGAAGAGTTGCTTGAACTAAGGAGTTTGAATCTGGTGGAAAGTTGAGGAGTTTCTCTGAAGGAATGTTTTTGAATGCTCTAGGGAAGGGGTTTTAGGTTTTTAAAAGTTTTTGAATAGGTAAATAGAGTTTTGGAATTTCAACTTCTCTAAAAAATGTTATCAGAAGCTCTGAAGACAAGATATGCGATCTTTAGAGGTAACGATCGCGATGGTTTGGCAACTTTGAAGCTTTACTTCGGAGGTGGCATAATCTATTGGTGGCTATGAAATAATTTTCGGCGGTTCTAAAGTTTTATTTTAGGGGTATAGAATTCTTTTAGAGGCATTTTAGTCCCCCTTTGGAGATCCTAAATCTGTTTTGGAGGCTTCAAAATATCATGAATTTTCAAATTTGTTCTTTTTGCATAATTTTCATCAGAGTTATCAATAATGAACATGTTTTCCATCTTATAGATATTTTGTTAATTTTCAACTTAAGCATTTAAATCTAAAATACCTAATTCTTTTCTTAATTTACTTAATCTATCTTCTAGAAGAGGTTTAGTAAAGATATCTGCTAATTGATTTTCAGTGGGCACAAATTCTAAACATATATTATGATTTTGAACATGATCTCTGATAAAATGATGCCTAATTTCTCTATGTTTTGTTATAGAATTTAAAACTAAATTTTTGGTTAGATTTATAGCACTAGTGTTGTCACATCTAATAGGTATATCAACAAACTTAAGGCCAAAGTTATTTAATTATTTTTTCATCCAAATGATCTGAGCACAACAACTGTCAGCTGCTATATATTCTGCTTTAGTAGTTGATAATGCCACAAATGTCTACTTCTTAGAAAACCATGATATGATCATTCTTCCTAGAAATTGATAAGATCCTGAGGTACTCTTTCTATCTACTTTATATCTAGCAAAATCTGCATTTGAGTACCCTACTAAATTAAAATCAGAACCTTTTGGATACCACAAGCCGAGGCTCGGTGTGTCTAAAAGATATCTAAAGATTCTCTTTACAGCAATTATGTGTGATTCTTTGGGATCTGATTGAAAGCTAGCACACATGCAGACATTAAACATTATATCTGGTCTACTTATAGTTAAGTATAACAATTATCCTATCGTGCTTCTATAAAGTTTGTTATATACTGATTTACCTCTTTCATCTTTGTCCATTTTTATTGAAGTGCTCATTGGTGTTACATATCTTTTACCATCTTTAATATTGAATTTCTTTAAAAGTTCTTCTGTATACTTGACTTGGAGAATGAAGATTCCTTCTTCCTCTTATTTGATTTGTAGTCCCAAGAAGAAATTGAGTTCACCCATCAAGCTCATTTCAAATTCTCCTTGCATAGTCTTAGAAAATTCTTAATAAAGATTTTCATTAGTTACACCAAATACTATATGATCAACATAAATTTGAAATATAAGAATGTCTATTTTTGCACACTTAATGGAGAGAGTGGTGTCCACTTTATCTCTTGGAAAACCTTTCTTAATCAGAAATTTGTTTATCCTCTCATGCCAAGCTCTAGGAGCCCATTTCAAACCATAGAGGGCTTTTTTAAGTATGAATACATGATTTATATGATGAGGATCTTCAAACCCAAGGGGTTGTTCCACATATACCTCTTGATTAATAAAACCATTTTAAATGCACTCTTTACATCCATTTGATATAGTTTAAAATTCATATATGATGCAAATGCAAAAAACATTCTAATGGATTCAATTCTTGCAACGGGGGCGTATGCCTCTTCAAAGTCAATACATTCTTCTTAATAGTACCCCTTTGCAACTAATCGTGCCTTATTTCTTACCACAACTCCTAATTCATCTAGTTTGTTCTTAAAGACCTATTTTGTTCCTGTAACCGATTGATGGTTAGGTCTTAGAATAATAATCCACACATCATTTTTTGTAAACTGATCCAATTCTTCTTGCATAGCTAAAATCCATTTTTCATCTTCTAATGCTTAGTCTATGCAGGTTGGTTCTAATTAAGAAATGAAGGCAAAATTTTCACACATTTGGTGATCTAGTTCTAACTTTATCAAATATTCACCAATTATCTAGTTTTGAGGATAAGCATGCATAAACCTCCAATCTCTGCGAAGAGATGAGGTACCTTCCTCATTTAGCTCTGTTGTGGATGGTTCAGCTTCATACATTGTTGTCTTTAATAGTGGAGATTCTACTTGATTATCTTATAATTTCAATTTCTTCACACTTTTTCAAAGATTATCTATCTCATCATCAAAATTACTATTTCTTTTTATAGAGTTAGTATGTTCATCAAATTTAACATGGATAGATTCTTATATAATCTTAAGTCTCAGGTTGTATTGCTAACAATGGAATATCCCAGATATATATCTTGATCAAATCTACTATTAAATTTTTTAATTTTTTGTTTATCATTGTTAAGAATAAAGCATTTACAACTAAAAGTATGAAAATATGAAATATTTGGTTTCTTGCCATAGTATAATTCAAATGGAGTTATCTTGAGTATGGATCTTGCAAAAATTCTATTAATGATATAGCATGTAGTATTCATTGCTTCAGCCCAAAAATATTATGAAAACTGTATTCACTCAACATTGTCCTTGCCATCTCTTGCAAGGATTTGTTCTTCCTTTCTACTTCTCTATTTTGTTGGAGTGTTCTTAGTGCAGAAGAAGTTTGAAGAATACCATTGCTTTGACAAAAATCATTGAATTTATGATTCTCAAACTCTCCACCATGATCACTCCTTATGGCAACAATATGAGAACTTTGTTCATTCTATAGACATTTGGAAAATACTTCAAAGAATGAAAAAGCTTCATCTTTGGATGCTAGAAACATTACCTAAGTAAATTTACTATAGTCATCTACAATGACATATGTGTAATGTTTCCCTCCAAGGCTTCTAGTTCTTGTTGGTCCAACTAAACCCATATGTAGCAACTGAAGGGATTTGGTTGTGTATACTTCTTTGTTTGATTTGAAAAATTCTTTTACTTACTTGCCTTTCATGCAAGCATCACACAACTTATTATCAAATTTGCATTTTAGTAAGCAAATAACTAGATATTTATTTTATAATCTTTCAATCAGATTTTTGTTGGCATGTCCTACCCTTATATACCACAACATGGGTTCATTGTCACTCACAACAAAACACTTAGCTTGAATATCTGAAAGATCAACCAAAAATATATTTTCATATCTTCTACTATATACTATAACTGATTGAGACTTATCTAATATAGAACAAGATTGAGATTCAAACACAACTTTGTAAACTTTATCACAAAACTGACTTATGCTAAGAAGATTGTGTTTTAATCCTTCTACTAAAAGTACATTTGAAATTGAAGTAAATAGAGGTTGGTCAACCTTACCGATCCCAACTACTCTACCTTTACCATTATCACCAAAGGTTACTATTCAACCAAATGTCATTTTCTGTTCAATGAACAAATCCTTATTCCCTATCATGTGTCTTGAGCAGCCATTATCGATATACCATGTACTACTCTTTGTGGCTCCCAAACACACCTACATAGATAAAGTTAAGTCTTAATTTTTGGTACCCATTTGGGAATGGGTCCAAGTGGGTTAGTTGCAAGTAATGTTGGTACCCATTGTTTCTTGGGTAAAATGTTTTAACTAAAGGAACTTGGGTTGCGTTTAGTACATTTGCAACTATTTTTGGAACCTAAATTGTAGTCTATTTATGTTTGAATTTTCGATATTGTTGTTGTCCAGTTCTTTTCTTTGGTTTAATTTTTAACAAAGTGAAATTCAATGCCTTTTTCAAAGCATTATTTTCAGCTACTACTTGCTCAAGTATGCTATTGATGTTATTGCTTCTCTTGAGCTTGAAATTTTCTTCCTTGACTTTGGAGCATTCATTTGTAATTCTTTTAAACTTTTTTTAGTTTGTCTATATTTTTCTTTCAAAGTAATAAAATCTAAATATAATTCTTCTAACATTTCTTCATGACTAGGAGTTTCAGAATCAGAATTTGCCTACTATTTATGAATTGCCATGAAGCTGATTCCTGTATGAAGTTCATCATGAGTGCTTTTGTTTGGAAAAAGTTGACTAATTTGAGTTTCATGTTCTTTTTCTTCCTCACTTTCACTTTCATTTATAATATTCTCTAGCATCTCCCAAAATACTAGAGCTTTCTTTTTTCTTCTGCAATTTTCTACTCTTTCTGTTGTTGTTGCTGCTGCTACTATTGTTTCTTCTATCGAAGTATGAATCGTACATCTTTTTTTGTTAATCATTTGGTTTCTTGTCTGGCTCTAAACAGTCAAACTTAATATGTCCAGGTTCCCACAATTGTAATAGGTAGGTGGTTCTTTCTTTCTATCATTTTTTCCAAAATTGTTCCTTGAACTGTTTCCAAACTTTTCTTCTTTAGCATGGATTTGAATCTTCTCGTAATCATTATCATTTCCTCGTCTTCATCTCTACTCGTGGAGCATCAGTTTGGGATTCGTCATTCTCTGACTCAGCTTTAAGAGCAATTGCTTTCTTGCCCTTTGGCTCTTCTATATTTTTCTGTTTCATCAACACCTCATGAGTCATAAGAGAACCCATAAGTTCTTCTAGACTTATTGTGTCTAGATTCCTTCCTTCTTGGATTGCTATTACTTTTAGCATCCATTGCTTTGACAAAGATCTTAGAATTTTTTTTACCATTTTGGGCTCTGCTTATTTTTCTCCTTGATTTTTTAACCCATTTGTTATCTTTCGAAACCTTCCAAACCTATCTGAGATTGATTCTGTCTCCTTCACATTGAAAGCTTCATATTCCTACACAAGAAGATTTATATTAGTTTCCTTTACTTGCTTTGTGCCTTCGTGTGCTACATCTAGTTTGTCCCAGCTTTCCTTTGCAGTATTGCAAGAGGATATCTTATCAAACTTATCAGATGTAAGAGTGCAATAAAGGCAGTTCTTTGCCTTAGCATCTTTCTCAACTACTAGAATGTCCTCAATAGTGTATTTATCTTTAGTATTTAGGACAATCAAACCATCCTTGATGATTTTCCATAGCTGATAATTTGAGGCAATCAAGAAAATTTTATTTTCATCTTCCAGTATCCATAGTTTGTACCATCAAATAGTGGTGGTCTAGAAGTAGATTGACTATAAAAATTTTGGCCAAATAATAGGTAAAGTATAAAGACTAAAGAAATTACTGATAACTCAATGCACTTAGATAGGTATTTTTATATTGGTTCGGCCCTTCATTTGGGTTCCTACTCCACTTCTTTGAGTTAGCCTGTACTGCTAAACTTAGGTTCCACTAACACTTATTGGTCATCTAAGCTCATCGACAAACTTGCACAAGTTAATTTTTCAAGCTCACTAATAAACTTATACAAATACTCAGCAAGTATCTTACTTGGTTGCACTACACAGATGCAAGTTAACAAACTTACAAAGATATGCAGAAACAAACTTGTACAAATATTAATGCCTCTAATAGGTTGATTTTGTACGAAGTTGGAAAGCAGTAAACACAAATGATATAGCAGTAAAAATAATGAGATTTAATCTTCAAAAATGGTTGAATGAATGGCTTTAAATGCTTCTTTGAATGAACTACAGTGCAGTTGAAATCGTGGAAGAAAAACCTTAAAGACTTAGTAAATGCTCTCTCTTGTTTTTCAGTTTGTCTTCAATCACACTTAACTTCTTTTATATGTGAGTTTTCTATTTTTTCTTCTAAATCTCTAACTTTCTTTGCTGTAGTAGGTGAAAAATATTAAATGCTAAGAGACATTCGAATTTAAGACCATTGTACTTTTAGCGTTGTTTCAGAGGCTATGAACTAACATCAAATTCTCTGAAATTCTAAGTAGCATGAAGTTTTTGCACAGCTCACACAAGTTCTCATTACTTTGGATGCACCGAAGATGTGCTTCGGTGGATCCAAAATAGCATTACTAAAATGACTCGCACTAGGTCCATGGAGGTTAACTCTAAAGCAATTGACTCCATGACTCTGAAATATTTTTGTCTCCGAAGTAAATATTTGGTGATTCTAAGGAAAACAACTCTGAAGGCTATGGTTGTTTCTGAAATACTCTGTCAACTCTGAAGTTATTTTGCTGCACTTTGACATGCTTGACTTAACTCTAAAATTTTGATTTATCTCTGAAGTAAGTGTTCCATGACTCCGAAGGAGTTTGTTGTCTCCAAAGCACCTTTCTTCTGACTCCAATGAGTAATGTTCACTAAAGAGTATTTTGTTAACTCCGAAGGTTGTTGTTCGTTATCTCCAAAGTGCCTTGTCAACTTCAAAAAACTTAACTTAGCCCTAAAGTTTGCATATTTGTGACTCGAAAGTTCTATCAACACTCTAACGTTACTTCCCTCTATCTCCGAAGTGCTTCAGTGGCTCTAAGACTTCCTTACTGAACTGAAGCTTGTGTCTTTATGATTCTGAAAGATTGTTCCCTTGTCTTTGAGGCTTTCTAGTGGTTCCAAAGTGCCTTAGATGACTCTGAAGTATGTGACTTCATGATTTCGAAGGGATAAAGTTTGAATTCGAAGCTTCTGTGAAGACTTTAAACTTTCTGTTTTCTTATATATGCGTAACTTATATACTTAATTTTTATGAGCATTAACTTAATTTCTTCCTTTGAACATTATGAAGTTTTATTCTTAAATATTAGTTTAAAAATATAACTACAAGTGCTTGAGAATAGACTTATTAGTACCTTAATGTTTCACTCATGTCTTTACTCATCATCAAAGTATACTTGGTTAAGAATATTCATCATTAAAATCAAGCTTATTTAAGATAGTATGTTCAACACAAACTGTATTTAAAGCATATTCTTCTACAACATTCTCTGGAATCTAAAACACTTGTGCTTAATTGTATTACTACATTTATTACTTTTGCATTTAATATTTGTACACCTACCTAAGTAAGAGGCATATACCTGTACAAGTTTTCTTTTTATTATTTGTTATAGCAAGCAAGAGGCTTGCTGATTGTAGTGTTGATTATAGCATGTAGAGAGACTTGTTAGGAGATTGTTGAATTTCTGGTTAGCTCTTGAGAAACCAACTATAAGAGTTTTTGGTGTGCTTTCAAAACCAAAGTCTATAGAGTTTGTTAGTAAGCTCAAAAAAACCAACAAGTGTTAGTGGAACCTGAGTGTAGTAGAGACACTGACTCAGAGAGTGGAGTAGGTGCCAAGTTGGGCTAGAGAAAAATACTATTGGCTATGTGTTGGGTAATTTCTTTCCTTTATTTTCAGCACTATATTTTTATTTGGCCAAGAAATACATACACATTGGTTTTCCTTTGATCTCAAGTTTCCAAAGCTAACTAGCAACTGCCCCTTTCATATATAAAAGTGTATAGATAATTTGCCTCTAAGTACATAGATTTAAGCTCAAATACAGGTATGCAATGAATACATTACAATGCTTTCATTCTCCTCTGAAATAGTATTGATGTAGCTTTGAAGTTCTCTGTTTGTTAAAGTCCCTTGGAGAGAATGTACTTTCTGGAGACTTGTGTATGTTTTGTTGATCCTTGTTATACGTAATCAAGAGTCTCTTTCTTCTTCATTAGAACTTCTATTTATAAGTTCCAAATCCATTCTAGTCGTTAGTGATTACTTTTAGTAATTTTTTGACCATTTTAGATTATGTTTTCTTTACTTAACATAATCTGCCTTCTAAGCGTACTTAAGAGTTAAACCTCATAACTTCTAAAAGTCCATTGCCTCATTAGTTACCATTGCCACATTACTTCGTAGCTTCTGAAGCTCTCTTTCAAATCTTCTAAACTTCAACTTCATTCTAGCAATACACTTCACATCATCTGAAGTTAATCTTTCAACCTTCGAAGTTCCTTTTGGCGACTGACAATTCCGACAACTATATTTTCCCCTCTGAAGCTTATTCATCATCTTAAGCATACTCTGAACATACTTTAAAGCTTTCAGACATAGCTTTCAGATCTTCTAATGACTTTTCATCTTCTTAAATTAACTTTTGAGATCTTCAGACTTGTGTTCACCATCTGAAGCATCTTTTAAAGATACTCTGAAGCTTGGAAAACTTCTTCTGAGATTTCTTCTTCCTACTGAAACTTCTTCTCAAATTTTTGTTCCCTTTTAAATGTTCGTCTAAAGCTTCTTCTTCTTCTTTTAGAGTTTCTTCTTCCCTCTGAATTTAGAATACTCCCTTTGAAACTTCTAGACATCACTTCCAAACTTCTAAAGCTTCCTCTAAAGCCACTGAATGTCCCTCTAAAGAATTCTGCGTCCTCTAAAAGTTTCTTTTGAATTCAAAAATCTTAGTAAAATATCATTAACTTAATTCAAGTCATTAAATAATTTTTGTTAATCATTAAAAACAAACACCTAGGGTCAACACTCTCAATGCCTTTGTCAATTCCTTTGTCGGCATAATGAGCTCCAAAGAACTTTGTGGCCTCCTTTGTTGCTTTTTCTATAGAATATGATTATTACAAAGATCTCATTAGACCTTTGTGGATTCTTATGTAGATGTTATGGGATTCCTCTGCCGACGTAATTCAAATTCATCCACATGGATAAATATCTATCACTTCCTCTATGAACTTGCTTGTTTTCTCTATTAATATGACTCATGACACTCACACAGGTAGAGAATGACAAACTTCTATCACCTAGGCACTTCTTGTATTGCTTCCTTTATTAGTCTTGTGCTCTACAAATGTAGTTTCAGTTTTCATAACAGACCTTTGTAGCCCATCTCGTATCCTCTGTGGGTTCCTCCATCACTCTAAAACTTAGAAAAATTCATTATCTTTCGATAAAGTCATATAAAAGTTTTATTATTATCAAAACTATATATCTCGACTTAACACTCTTTACAACTCTTCAAAACTAATTGACTTAAATCAAATTAGATTTTTGATACACTGAGTTTGATCAAACTTAATCTGCTTGGATCTGCCTTGATCACCATGATCTATTCTTATTCAAACCTATTGAGGCATAATCCACCTAATTTGCATCATCCATGAAAGCTATTGTATTGAGAAACTTAAGAATGAAACTTGATTAGGACTTTTGGATCATTATATCTAGAGTACTATTAATTGATAGTAGCTTTGCTACATTTTCTATGAAGAAGGGTGCTATACTTGCCACCCATTATTGCCCCAATGCTAGTCCCAACTATATTAAAATGATGATCTTAAGCATTCAGCAGCCACCTCATATGGTCTCGTAGTCTCATTGAGTATTTAACATCCAGCCACTAGAAAATATTGAAAAACTCTATTGTTTGTTGCCCTTTTCAATATTTCGCATTGCATGAACCAATGCCCTTCTTCTTCCTTGCTTTCAATGATCTTAGAAAGACCCACTAAAGTTTTTGATGACTTCGACATCCATGCACAATAATGTCCCCTTTTAATGCTTTTCTAACTCACAAAGAACTTCATTAGCTAATCCATTTATAAAGATTTATATAACACGGAATCAGAAGTCAATATAAATCATATTTAAGCAGAACAGTCCTTAGAAAATATTAGATATCCAAATCCAATACCTTTCACCCCCTTGTTTTCTGACATCAAAACACACCTGAAGAAGATTACAATTCCATTCAAATCAAGTTTAGGATTTCTTGATATTATTTAGTAATTACTAGTTGTAAATATTAAAATCTTACAACACCTAGTTCTTCTTCAGCTTTGAATAAGTGCCACATCAATGTTAGAGGCTTGGCTTATGGAGTCTTATATATTTCAACGGAAGTTAGGTTGAGCTAAAAAATTACAATATGATTGACTCTTTTACAACTACCTTTTTTAGACTTACATCCATGCTATTTTGGGTTCAAATAAGGTAAAATGAACTTGCAGATTTACTAAAATTTTGTATTCATTTATTTCAATTCATCCATAAAATTATTTAAACTTTAGACCTATATGGATGGCCGTGAGAGAAGTTCATTCATAAATTTGCATAATGAAACACAGCCACTTGCACATTTTTCCCCTTTCCATTCTTTTGTTCATTTTTCCTTAAACCACATGTTATACTTGGATTGAAGGAAGCATTTTATACATGACCTCCATTACGTGCCTGTATAAAGTAGCGTTTTTCCTTCTCCATCCCAACGACATTTCCTCTCCTCTTGAGATTTACTTATTATTCTTCTGAGATTTTCACTGAGATGTTTTCTTTTAAGTTTTTGACAATCTCATTTATAAAATATAATTCAACCTAGTTGCCAAATATTATCAGATTTGTCAAAACTAGTGGTATCAAAATTAAAAAGTTCAATCAAGATGCGTGGCATCTTAGGGCTTGTTTTGGTTTGTACATCGATTGAAGCTAGTTCTAAGAGAAGCAACAGTCAATTGTGATTAAGATCTTAGTCTATTCTCTTTGTCAACTGCTACCAATTTTGTTATGAGTTAATAAGTTAACTGGGAGACAAAATATTATGTGCATAATTCCTTTTGTGTTTGTGATAAATTTTTTTAAATGGATTTATTTTTGGACATTCCATTAAAACTAATCTGCAGCTATTTTGAGATTCTCATACTTTTTGAACACTTGGGACTACAATTTTCGGACTAAAATGCCAAATTAGTTAATGTAATGGAAAAGGTTCCACGGAGCACAGTTTCTTAGATGACATTTTTTTGTAATAACTTAGTATTTTTATGAAATTTAGTGAAATTTTCATTAAAATTCCTAAGACTCTTTTGAGATATTTTTTAAGATTTTTCATTTAAATTTTTTAATATAATTTTTAACATTCTCTTTTACAAAAAATAAATCGAACTTAGTTGCTCAATATGTTAGATTGTGTAGAATCTAGTAACCCAATAGAATTGTAAAGATCTATTGGAAAGATCAATAAAGGCCAGATGCGATTCTAAGAGATGTTTTTTGTTCAAGCTTTGACCTGATATTATAACTAGTCTTAAGAAAAGTTGCGACTAAAAATTCCAATAATGATCATGGTTCGGTCTCTTCATCAATCAGTGCTGAGCTTGTTGCCAAATCAACTCTTTAAGTCAACTTGTTCACTTAATTCTAGGTGTATAATTCTTTTTTCTAGTGAGAAATTCTTTTTTGAAAGATTTTTCTTTCTGGATATTCCATTGAAACCAATTTACAGTTGTTTTGAGCTTTTCAATTGTAAATCTTGACTCTATCTTGCCCAAACTTTCAAAAGCTTGGGTTGATTAGCAACTAATAGCATGTACTAATTTTCTATTAATAGGGGAAACTCACCATAAAGGAAATTCTCTCTTGATTATAATTGTCTTTTCCCTTGATTCTATATCATAATAGTTAATTTCTTAATTTTGTATCCTTCCCTTTTTATTGTAACAATTAGTTTCCTAGTTATACTTTACTATAATAGGCTTATAATTATAAACTATATAAAATCTCATTGTCTCTAATGAAATGCTATGTCATCATTTCTTCCATTCTTTTTTCTATCTTTATGGTATTAGAGCTTTTCCTAGAAAACTGAAAATTTCTTCCCGTTCTTTCTTCCTCTCCTTCATAACCTATTACCTCCAATCATGGCCAACAAAAACAACCAAGCTATAATTCCAAATACACATGAGCCCACAAAACCACTCATCATCATCAATTACAATAATATTGTCAAACTTACCTCTACCAATTATTTTTCTCAGAAACTCCAAATTGAAGCTCTTTTGATTGGGTATGATCTCTACAATTTTATTGATGGATCAAACCCCCCTTCATTAACTACTATCATAGCAATACAAGGGAAATAGTCAAATGCAGCCACTAATTTTGCTATATTTGATCAAAATTTCGTTGCATCTGGTTAGATGCAGCCAAAAAAATTTATTGTCAGTTGGCTGCATTTGCCTTATTGCATCTGGTCAAACGTATCCACTTCAATTCACTGCATCTACTTCAATGCAGTCACTAAAAATTTCACTGCATCTAACTAAACATAGCCACTAAAAATTTTGCTGCATCTGCCTACATACAGTCACTAAAAATTTCACTACATCTACCTAAATGCGGCCACTGAAAATTTTACAGCATCTGCCTAAACGCAGCCATTGAAAATTTTACCGCATCTGCCTAAACGTAGCCAATCAAAATTTTGCTACATCTGCCTAAACGAAGCCACTTAAAATTTTGCTGCATCTGCTGAAATGTTGCCACTAGAAATTTTACTGTTTCTGCCTAAACGCAACCACTAAAAATTTTGTTGTATCTACCTAAACGCATCAATTATGATACATATTCCTATTGTAATAATTATGCAATTATGATACCTATTTCTACTGTAATAATTATGCAATTATAATACCTATTTTTGCTATAATAATTATGCAATTATGATACCTATTTTTGCTATAATAATTGGATAAACACCAATAATTAAAAAGTAAGATGCATCATATGAAGTGCAAATTAACAATTAGGCATATCATATGATAATTAAACAAATATGGTAAATAATTTTGTCTGACATCTACCAAAATAAAATACAAAGATGAATATAATAATAAGGGTCACTCACAATTTGAGGCCTCTCAATATGAGTTACAAAAGAAAAATAGCATCCAATTCAAGTTAAGAGTCCATCATTTCCATATAGCTACTCAGTGTCCATCATCTCCAATTCAAGTTAAGAGTCCAATTCGGTGTCTACAAAAATCATGGCACACTGTTTGAAGAGGATAATGAAGATCTTATGATTGTCATCCCTGTTGAATTCCTTCTTTGAACAGCATCTTCTAGCTTAATCCGATAAGGAGGAAGAGGCTTTTTCTCACTGTTTGAAGAGGATAATGGAGATTTTATGATTGTTGTCCCGATGGAATTCTTTCTAAACTTAATCCTCTCAGGAGACACCGAGATAATAGCCTCTTCCATATTCTTTCCTTTATTTCTTGCAGCTAGACTTGATGAATAGCAATTGTATGAAAGAAATAAGAATCTTGTAGTCAATAAAAGGCGTAGTTATACAAGGAAAAAAGGAAACAGCACATGGCAGACAATGTGGAAGGAACGAAAATTTATGAGATAAACTACAAAATTTATGTTGTCAACGATCAGAAACAACACTATCATTGTCTTACACTAATTTAATCCTCCATTTAACTTCTAGTATGCAATTGGATGGGAAAACTAACCTAATAGGGAATACTAATTTTCCCAGGGACCATATTAGAGCTTTCTCAAGCATATATTCTGACATGAGCTAACTTACATGCCAACCATGAATTAGGCAACGCATATGGGGACAATATTCAAAACGTTAATCAGTATTACATGTACGATTTATTGCCCAGGAATCCAGTCTATGAAATCAAAGGTGGCCACAGTTCATAAGAGAAGTACATATGGGAAAAGGAAAGTTTTTTACACCCTACAATTACCAATATTGTTGTCCACCATCTAGATGGACAACATTTATTTTGAACTAGAGTATTATATGCCGCCACACCCACCACCCACCAAATAAACAACTTAGATATTGGAAGAGTCAAACAGCATGGCGGTGACATGTAGGTGAGCTTCCTTTATATTCAAGGATACAGAAAGTTAAAATGAAAAATGTAATTGCCACTGAAGGCTAATAATTTTAAATATTAAGAAATAGATTTCATAAATTTTTAATATAATGTATTAAAATGACCTTGTGCAATTGAATCCACCCCTGTATCCAAAATTTCAAACGGAATCTAACATGGTATTCAAAAAAACTATCGTGCTTTTATACTCACTTCAATAACCGGGTAGCACCATCATACCTAAGAAAAAAATAAAATAAGAGAAGAATTAGCATTTAAAATGTTGATTAACCCTTTGAAAAGCTTGATCAAGAAACAAGGAAACCTGAGTAACTAAAGAATGATAAAACTTCACAATCCAACACATCAATTCCAAGTAACTCATCTCAACCCAAGCATGAGTCCATCTTAGAATTTCTATCATACTTGAAAAATGCCCTAGAAATGAAGTGTTAGACAATTAAAATGAACACTTGAAGCAAAATCTCATGAACCTCAGGTTTCAAATGGAGTCATCAAACCTAAGAATCCATTAAAGCATCAGCTTGTGAATTTCTATCATTTGGTTCTTGTCAAGATAATTATATTGATGTTCCACCATCCAGCCCATGCAGGACCAGATTGTGAGCTTGAATCTGAGATCACCACATCTTCCTTGTCACTTTATTTCCTTGTTGTCCTTGTATAGCCTTTCTTTACAGTAACAAAATCCTACTAGACAAATGAGAGATTGACAAGATTTTACTTCCCAGAACATGATAACATGAACTAGCCTGCACGAAAACCAAGTCAAAAACCATAAACGTATGCAGATGTCCAATGGAATAGGCTAAGTACCTCTTCATAGTTGTAGCCAATGTAGGCAAATTTGGGATCCAGGCTTCATTCAATCCAAAAATGTATTCTTCCTATGTGTAACCAGTGTATGCAAATTTGGGATCCAAATTTCACTCACTTCACCTAAAACATTTTTGACTTGCATGAGACATAGTTTTTCTTTTATCTTTGAGTGTAATATTATTAAATTGCTGTCAAAAATATGTAATAAATTGTAATTTTGGAAGTGATGTTTCACTACCATATTGAAGTAAACTATGGATGGTCAACACCAACGCCATGCCATCTGTTGCAGAGAGAGACAACACCGGTTGCAGGATCATTGTACAAGAACTCTAGTGAGGCAATAGCTATTCAATATTCTACAAATAATTTTTGTAAGTTGTTAACCAAATTTACTTCAGCAAGTTGTCCAATGAACATGAAAATCAACAATGCTCCAAATGGTTAATGGGGATGTATGATTTGTACTGGTAAAAATCTAATCCTTTAGACTGCATAACTCATTTCATTTTGGTGACTCACAGACTCATGAAACTGACTTATGTCAAGAGTCAAGACAACCAAAAAAATGTCTTGTACAAATCACAACTTCACCAATCATGAATCTTTTCTAGTTTTGACTTGGTAGGGGAAAAGCAACCAAGTTGATTTATGAAAGTCCCAATTCAAATGGACGAGCAGGCAAACCTTGTTTGGCACACTTTCTTAGTGACATATGATTACTTATGAAGAACAAAAATTTTGTAACAAGTTCAAAACGAATGCTTAAAAATGAGACGCCATATGCCAACATATGACTGTTTAGCAGAGGATTAACTAATCTTAAATCCACAACCATACTTTTAACTTTATTAAATCTTCTATAATATGTAGCATTTGAATGCATAACGAAAAAATTTCTCTGGACGATAACAACATTATCTACAAAATGTTGTCAAAGGAAAATGAGCTAAAGGGGAACGATGGAAGCTCAAACCCCGAGTTAAGCAGCAGTAGCCTTCAAAACTTTTTGAGTTCTTCTCCCACATCATTTGCAGATGTCCCAAAAGATGTGCTACCCGACTTGGCTTCCATCTTTCTATCTTCTCTGCCACCATTCTTCTTCTTCCTTTGCCTATCATGATGATAAAATTAATATTCCTAGAAGAAACCTGCATAAGCTTAAGAGCAAATTCAGTGAAAGGGGAAAAAATCAGTACTTGCGTTGGAAAGAAAGAAAACGTATAACAGGTTGGCAACATTGCAATAGGGGTTAGCGGCAAGCCAGTAGCTAAGGTGTCACTGGTCATGTCATTAGGTGTATAGATTCGGTCAGGGTGTACTAGCGTTGTGAGCAGAAGTCACTGGTTGGGGTTCTCAACAACCACAACTTCCAAAAATGAGTTTAGGTGAACTTTGGGTTGTCGGCAGCAGAGGATGGAACAAGAGAGGAAAATGGGTTTCTATTGCCGTCAGCACAGGAGATGGGTGGGTTTGGGTTGCCAGAATTGGAATCGAAATTGGAATCTTGCCAATAAATAAATGAAATGCCGATTGAAGATAGACAACGACTATCTAGAGAAGGAGAAGGGGAAGCGAATCTCTTCTCTGGAGCAGGCAAGCAGTAATAGCAGTCGGTCATCAGCAACGGGAGCAAGGAGGGGTTCCTTGTGGTAGTGGCCGACAATGGCAATCGGTCGTCAGCAGCTGGAGGGAGATAAGTGGGGAAGTACGAGAAGGGGAATGAGGCATGGGTTTAGGAAGACAGGTTTGGGAATGGGGCGTGGGCAGGAAGACGGGTGAGTGGGTGAGCTTTTTTCTTTTTTCTTTTTAATTTTAGTAAACACAGCCAACAAACAGTTCACTACATGTAGACCCCCCAAACGCAATGACTTTTGAAAGTGGCTGCATCTGCCCCCCACCTAAACGAAACCACTTAATCTTAAGAAATATAAAGATTGTGACATTAAGAAATAAAATCCTCCACCATAATCAATTACATATGTTTATTATTTCTTTTTTTGTTAATCAATAATTCTTTAGTTAAGAATATAAAGATCTCTAATATTAGTGAAAGAATACACTAATAAAATTATAATTATAATTTATTAAAAAGAAATTACAACATTAAAATTCATGTCATTATATGTGGCTGAAAATTTTATATACAAACTATTGAATTGAAATTTCTTATTTATTGCCAAAATTAATAAGGCCAATTTAATCCATTATATTCATTCAAAATTTTTAAATAATCAACTTATGTATTTAATCTTTCATTAAAAATAAAATATTTATAAAAATATTTAATAAATCTAATAAAATAAGTACATTTTAAAGTTATTTATTAACATATAGAAAATGCATTAATAATCATCAATCGTAGCCACTACTAAATACTTGAGTTAGAATATAATTACAACTATGTTCCTGAAATTATTAAAAATAAATTTATTGAGTCATGAATCAAAATATCTTTTATTAAATACTTAAGTTAGAATATAAGATATATATCCATATATTATATTTTTAAAAATATGAAATTATGGTAGTCTTCTTTGACCATACATTTTAGTGTTAGGTTATTTATATTTTTATTATAAAACATAATCATTTTCATTAATGTTTATATAATTTATTTTTAATATTTTATTAATTATATTTTTAATGAATTCATAATTAAGTATAATCCATATATTAATATTTTAAAAATATAATAATATGATAACCCTATAGGATAATGATTTTAGTGTTATATTATTTTAATTTTTATTATAAAAAATTTTCACCCAGTCCAGAAGCAGCCACACCCAGTTGCTACATTTGGTCCCAACCCAAATGCAGCCACCTAAGAAGTGGCTGCATCTGATCGTCCCTCAGATGCAGCCACACCCAGTTCGCTACATCTGGTCCTGGTCCAACCCAAAAGTTTAATGCAATTTTTAAATGGAGAATTTATTGAACCACTTATATATAAGTTGGAAGCAAAAATCATAGTCATAGTCATTAGCCATTAATGTTTATAAAATTTATTTTTAATATTTTATTAATTATATTTTTAATGAATCCATAATTAAGTATAAGATATGTATATCCATATATTATATTTTTAAAAGTATGAAATTATGGTAGTCTTCTTTGACCATACATTTTAGTGTTATGTTATTTATATTTTATTATAAAACATAATTATTAGCCATTAATGTTTATATAATTTATTTTAAATATTTTATTAATTATATTTTTAATGAATCCATAATTAAGTATAATCTAGATATTAATATTTTTAAAAATATATTCATATGATAACCCTTGTAGTATAATAATTTAATGTTATATTATTTTAGTTTTTATTATAAAATTTTCACCCAACCCAAATGCAAACACTTTCGAAAATGGCTGCATCTGACTCCCCTCAGATGCAGCCACACCCAATTCGCTGCATCTGGTCCCAACCCAAAATTTTTTAATAATTTTTTTTACCTCCATTTTTTTAATAAATGCCTTAAGGATAAATTTAAACTAGCCATTGGAAATAAAATATTATTTTATTGAGACTCATCTAACAATGAATGTTCTTTATTTTTAAATATAAATATAATTACTTAAATTCTTATATGTGTTGCCTAATAAGATAAGGAAAAAAGAGCTAACATAAATCCATCTATAATTGATTATGTACACCATTATAATTCAAATTTAAAACTTCCTTGGTAATATTTAAGTAAATGTTAATTCAAAGTACCATAATTGTTTGCTTAAAATAATTTAAAGTAAATAATTTTAAATGCTCCAAAGTATCAACATGTTAGATTATTCATAAGTTCACTCAACACAACCAAATTATAAATTAGGCTATTTATATACTTTTTTTCTATATAAATAAAGTCCTTTAAGAATTAAAATTTTTATTATACATCTGCCCCCCTCAAGTGTTATTTTTATATTTTGAATAACTAAATAATAATTTCTATTTATAATTTAAATCTAAATAGCAAATTTATTTCATTGTATTAATTTTTTATAACATATAAAAAAAATCATGGTTAGAATGCTCTATACGAATATAAGTATATGTGAACATTCATATTTATCTTCAAATATTATTGTCAAGTATTTAAAAATATTTAATAATTAAATATTATTCTTTCTTTTAATGTTTGACAATAGCATTTTATTTTCATGATTTATTATTATATTTTCTATTATGAATATTTTTTATTTTTTATTTTATTTGATGTAGAATAATTAAATGTATGAATACTTGAATAATAAAAAACCATTTTTACCCAGCCCAAATGCAGCCACTTAATAGTGGCCGCATTTGCCCTAGCTGCATTTGCAACCCCAACCCCGCCCCCCACCCAAAATGCAGCCACCTATTAGTGGCTACATCTGCCTCCCCCCCAAATGCAACCACCTGGTAGTGGCTGCATCTGGTCCCCCAACATTTAAATAACTGCATTAAGTGGTTTTTTTGTGTAGTGTAGTCAACAACGTTGTCTCCCTAAACCCAAAATACCAAAAATGACTTCATCAAGACAAACTAATTTTTGGTGCACTTGTCAGCTCTCTTACTCCATCTCTCAATCTAAAACATCTAAGGATGCATGGGATGTTCTTGCCAACACTTATGCTTGGCCATCTCATGGGCACATCAAGTAGTTAAAGAACAGATTAAGCACCAAGGGTACAAAAACCATCTCCAAATATATGTAGTTTATCAGGGCTTATGCTGATGAACTCGCTTCACTTGGCAAATTGATGGATCATGAGGATCTTATTGAGAAGATCTAAGATGGGCTTGGTGATGAGTACCAATCTATCATTGATGTCGTCAATAGTAAAGAAACACCAATCTCATTTGAGGAATTGCATGAGAAATTGATAAATAAGGAGCTCACATTGCACAATCAACAATCCACCGCTTCTTCGCTTCCAACAACCGTCAATCCCTCTACCTCATGTCTAAAGTCTAGTAATGAAGATAATTGGAAACAATGCCCATAATCACCATGGATGCCCACCATGAATACATAAGGGCTAGCCTACAACTTCCCCAATAGCCAAGGTGGTTGCCCCCCCTTCTAGTGTCAATGGTGTCGTGTTCAAGGACATACATCATGCAATGCCTCATCTTTCGACAAATGCATCCAACCACACAATTGCCATCAAATCCTTGTTCTTCTTCACAATAGCAACCACACTCTCTAGGACAATGGCAACCACAGGTTCACATTACAACTAACAATCTACAAAATAATTCCAATTGTCTTTATAGTGGGACTTCGCACCATGTTATCACTGATCTGAGTAATCTCTCCCTTCACACTCCTTATGAAGGGCCTGACAACATTGTGATTAGAGATAGCTCAAGTCTTCCCATCACTTATACCGGTTCTAAATATCTCTCAACTCTCTTACATTCTTTTAAATTAGATAATGTTCCTTTTATTCCCACTATGAAAAAGAATCTTATTTCCATTTCACAATTTTATCACATCAATAATACATCTATTGAATTCTTACCCAGTTCTTTCTGTGTGAAGGATCTAAGCATGGGGTCAACATTTATGTAGGGCTGAGCTAAAGACGATGTGTGCAAGTGGTCAGTTCCTTCGAACAACTCTTCTTCAATAATCATCTTCTTCAATATGAAATCTACCACAATAATGTGGCATCATAGATTAGGGCATCCATCATTGTCTATTTATAAACATATTATTTCCAGTTTCAATCTAGAGTTATCAAAGTTATCAAATTTGAATTTTAATCATAATTCATGTCAATGCAATAAGAGTCACAAACTACCATTTTATGTTTCATCTCTTATCTCTACATCTCTGCTTGAAATTATATTTTTTAATGTTTGGACCTCTCCAATTCACTTTGTTGATGATTTGAAATACTATGTCATTTTTGTGGATCATTTTACAAAGTATATCTAGTTTTATCCAATCAAACAAAACTCCCATGTTCATGACATATTTGTTTGCTTTAAATATCTAGTTGAAAACTTTTTCAAAATAAAAATTGTCATCTTTTACATTCACAATGGGGGAGAATATAAAGCTCTTAACTCATTTTTGGTCCTTCATGGCTACTCTAAACAACCCCTACTCTAAACATCTCACTTAACAACCCCTCCTCACACACCAGAATATAATGGCCACTCTAAATGTCGTCACCATCACATTGTCGAAACATGTTTGTCTCTCCTTTCTCACACCTTTATGCCTCTTATTACGGGTCTTATGCATTTGCCATAGCAGTCTATCTCATTAACCATCTTCCCACCCCCACAATCCAAATCCTGTCTTCATATACTAAACTCTTTGGTAATTCTCTTAACTATAGTAAGCTACATTGTTTTGGGTGTCTCAGTTATCAATGGCTCCATCTTTACACTCCTCACAAACTTGCCTCTCACTCTTTACCATGTGTTTTCCTTATTTAAACTATCACACAAAGTGCCTACCTATGTCTTTAACCCATTTCCTTGTATTATTTATATGTCGCATCACATCAAATTTGTTGTGTCTATTTTTCCATTTGTCATCTCTAGATCATCTATCCTCTGACACAATGTCTCATTGGTGTCCTGCTATGTATTTTTTCCTAGTCGTTGACACATTATTGGCGGTTTCAACCTCTGCACCCCTAGCTCATCACGCTACAAACCCCAGCGCCGCAACACCCAACTTTGGCACTGCAACACCAATATCCCAAGAAAATTTGCACCCTTCTCCCTCACCCACTACTTTTCAACCTCCTTCTTCGCCCACACCCATACCAACCCAACCAACCAGTCTTGTGTTATCATAAATCAGTTTGAAAACAACATTTTTAAGACCATCACCAAACTCAACCTCACTGCTCAACTCTCTACCTCTCCTAACCTTGAACCCGCAAATCTGACCCAAGCCATCAAAATTCCCAAATGGTATCAAGACATGTTTGCAGAATATGATGCTCTTGTTTAGAATGGGACATGTGAACTCATTCCACCATAACCCAATTAGAATTTAGTTTGTTGCAAGTGGGTATTTTGTACTAAGCATTTACCTGATGGATCTGTTAATAGGTATAAGCCTCATCTAGTTGCCAAAGGGTTCACCAATGAGTAAGATTTGGACTACCATAACACCTTCAATCTTGTTGTCAAGCTAACAACCATCTGCCTTGTTCTCAATCTTGCAATCAGTCGTTGCTGATCTCTTCGATAACTTGATGTTAATAATGTTTATTTCACAAGGTACTCTACCTGAGCATGTTTGTATGTCCCAACCACCAAGATTCATTGATCGTGATCATCTCAATCATGTCTGCAAACTTCACACGGCCATTTATAACATCAAGTAGGCTCCTAGAGCATAGTATCATGAGCTATGCCAGTTCTTTGTCACATCTAGCTTTTATAACTCCTATGTAGACACTTTCCTATTTGTCTTTCCCAACAACGGTAACACTATTTACCTCTTAGCTAACGACATTATTATCATAGGTGATAATGACATTATGGTACAAGAATGTATCACTATTCTTGCATGCTATTTTTTAATTAAGGACCTTAGTTCACTTAAAGTACATGGAGTTGAAGTGATCTTTCATCCACTTGGCTTGTTTTTGTCTTAATGTAAGTACATTTAAGGATCTTCTTGCTAAGACCCATATGTCAGAGGTTGAGCCAGTTGCTACTTGCCTTCCTAGTTCTCTAGCTCTAATGCTTACCTCAGGCATGGTTCTCATTAACCCCTGAGTGCACTGCACTATGGTTGGTAGCCTCCAGTACTTGCCCTCACTCCTCCAGAGATTGCTTACATGGTAAACAAACTTTCTCAATTTATGCATCAACCAACCAATGAGCACCAAGCTGCCGTCAAGCAACTATTCTATTACCTATGTGGCATGCTTGTTCATGGAATTGTTCTACATTGCAACTCCCCACCCACCCTTCATGCATTCTCTGACGTTGACTGGGTAGGTAACAAAGATGATTTTACTTTCACTGAGGCATTTCTCATTTATCTTAGTTGCAATACTATCTCATGATGTTCTAAGAAATAATGGAGTCTTGCCCTCTCCTCTACAAAGGTAGAATATAGATCTTTTGCCATAACTATTGCTGAACTTTGATGGATTTGTTCTTTTCTTACTGAACTTGTTGTTTCTCTTTCACATTAATTATGATAATGTGGGTGCTATGAATCTTTATGCTAATTCAGTTTTCTAGTCATGCATGAAGCATATAGTTCTTGGTTATCATTTCATTCATGAGCAAATTTAGAGTGGCACACTTCAAGTTGCTCATGCCCCCTTAGTTGATCAACTCACTAATGCTCTCACCAAACCACTTCCACAAACTAAGTTTCAACTTCTATGAACCAAGATTAGACTCCCCCCTCGGAGCTCCATCTTGCGGGCGCATAATAAAGGAAACTCACCATAAAGAAAATTCTCTCTTGATTATAATTGTGATTTCCTTTAATTCTATATCATAATAGTTGATTCCTTAATTTTGTATATTTTCCTTTTTATTGTAATAATCAGTGTCCCAATTATATACTACTATAATATGCTCACAATTGTAAAGTGTATAAACCCCATTGTCTCTAATAAAATACTAGGTCATAATTTCTTCCATTCTTTCATCTTTTTATCTATGATTAATTTTATAAGAATCTGAAGTTTATCAATGCAAATTTTAAAACTTAGAGGGAGAGTATGCAATCTCAACAAAATTCAAAGGCACATATATAAATTAACCATTTATAAATTTATGATGAGCTCTTCAAGATTGAAATGATATTGATTTTATTACAACATAGTGAATTCACATATATGTCATGCATGTAGTTAAAATGTTTATTATCTTTTCTTTTCTATGCTAGTAATAAACTTTCAATGGGCTCTTCAAGAACATATAACAAAATAATTTGAATTTTAGGTTGCAATTGGCAGAAGCGAAATGGGCAAGTAAATCCAATCCAAATAAAAATAATTAATTAATGTGATATTTACTTACGTCCCCTGTTTATAAAGTTCTGTCTTTTCTTTTCATTATCAATATTTCTTATTATTACTTTTTATCTATTTTATCTTTTCCATTTTATGCCTTACATTGTACACTATCTTCCTAATATCATTTAGATTACTATTTAGTATTTAAAATAACTACTATCCTAAGATACCTTATTAGCTAACATTAATATGGACATATATTATTGTGTCTCTGACTGGAACTGGCCACAAGAGCAAGTTGCATAAGGCCTCAAATCTGATTCTATCTCAAAATTGGGTTGCAATGAACCTTATCTTTTCCAATCCAAATTTATAGAGGTTGAACCTAACTCAAGCTCCAGCCATCTTTGAACTAGCAGCATAGAAACATGTTTAATAGACCTTGCACTTGCCCCATCCCTAAAATGTTTCTCATTTTAGCCAAGCAAGCACGTGTGCAATTCGATGGTCTACAGAGTTTTCTATCTTTCATGGACGGTTGAGATGTTCTGAAATTAAAGCCATCGACAGCCTCACCGGTCATTAGAATTCATCATAATGGGCCCCAATTTTCTATGACATGGACCTTGCGTATATTGTGAGCTCTTGATATATATTCAGGGACATGGGTATATTCACGCTTGGATCTCAAGCATACGATCGGTGCAACAAATATATGGATGACCCACAAATACTCAGCTGTCCAGATTCATAGAAATCACTCATTGAGGATTGATTTTAAACGTACCAAACGAGACTGCGGTTCTCATGGGCGACACAGACCGTTACAACTTGGATGGCTAAGTGACAAGTAATTAAAATAATACTGTGGACTGTCGACATCATCCATATAAATTTTTCGATTTTTGCACATTTCGAAAATTGGATGTTAAGCCAAACTATTCCGGTACTACTGTTCCGTCACTCAAGGTTGATAGGTGACCGCTAAGTCACTGCTAGATTAGGCGCTCTCGCTTTTGACATCCTATCCTCACTCCTCTTTAGTTGATGTAATACTTATTTATTTCAATAATTTTATTTTTTTCTTACATCATTTATATTTTCAACTATTATCTTATATTTTTTCCAAAAAATATATTATTTTATCCCCATTTAGTTTATTTTTTGGCATTATCTTCCATCTTATTATATTATTCTATTTCTTTTATTTTATTTTCTAAATTTTATGTTTTCTTCAAATTTCCAGAAAAACCCTTACATATGCAAGGGCTAGCCAAAAAAACGTACAGAACATTTCAGTGCTGCGAGCCAACTTAAGTTACCTTACTCCACGACCATCCTAAGTATGTTGTCCCAAGCACAACTAAGCGATGCACTAGAATGCCGGCACAACACATGATCGATGCCAAGTCTTACCGAGAGATGGTTGTTGAATTGACCGGAACAATCTATTTATCTTTCGTCTTCATTCTCACCACCCACCATTCTCTTTTAGATTTTCAATTTAATGGTTGGGATCCTACCAGGGGAGCATGTGCAACCCTAACGTACCTTTCAAGAGGGTGTTTTTTGGTCTTTTTGTATCCCAATGAGGGGTCTCTTGGTAACATATTTTCTTACAAAACATCAAGTTATGAAGGGCGATATGCAAAATGGAGACCCCCTGGGGGATCAATTGGTAAATTACCTTATAGATTGGCTTGAATTTCATGCCGCCAGTTTCGAAGGCCGGAGCTTGTTTGCATTGGCTTATCTTGGGGCTTATGGCTTACTTTCTGAAAACAACAAGTCTACAAAAGTAAGTCATTTTAAATCATGATTACAGAAAGGACTTATTTAAGTAAAGGATCGTCAATAATCCTCTGTAACTGGGATAAAACATGGGCCATTCGCAATCCTTTTGAATCATCAAATCCATCCAAATAATTTATAATATAATATTTTCTTTCACATTAAAAATCACCTAAATCAAAATTCAGGTGGTTCATGGTAAGAAAAAATATAAAAAAGAATGTTTTCACCTTTAAAATTATGTTATGATTATATATGATTTATATCATGTTATGTGCATAATCTAAATTATTAAATATATATTTCTTGATCAGATAAATGAATAATAAAATTCTTTTGGATAAAAAGTAGGATATATCATATTTTTAAGTAAATATTTTAATTTATATAATTTTTTTATTTTGGCACACTAAATGTTTAATTTGGGTGATTTCCATTAACGTGCATCACCTACTGACTTAAATGAGATCCATCACTGCCACGGGTTGGCCAGGTTCCTTCCTGCACAGGTTTTCAGGCATTTAATAGGCCATTGTGACTCTTCAGCGACCCTTGCGACCCTTCAACCAATCAAGCATGGGAGACAATGTGGCAGGGAAGGCACGTTGTATACCTACATGGCAGTCCCGATACAACAAAAGCCTCAAAGGCTGCATACTGTCAGGACAAATTTCAAGTTTACAAACTAACCATATATGGTATGGTTGTAATATTAAATAAATATTATAGGTATATTTGTAAATAATCCATTTTTATTACAAATAAATATTTAGCAATTATCATGACTAATTTAGAGTTTTATGAAGAAATTCAAATATATTTTGAAATTATCCAATATGTCTTTAGTTAAATGATAAAATTAGGCAATATTTGCAATATCAATAAGGTAAACTCGGTGCTATCTCAGTGAAATCTTTCCATTTTAACTCACCATGATGCTTTTATTTTTTATTAGATCCAAGCCAATTACCTGCTTTAGTTCCATCTATTTAACAAACAAGATGCAGTTCATCCAAACAAAAAACTCAACTGGACTATAGAAATATAATCATTTAAAATAGGACATGAATCTTTTAAAATTCTCTTCATGAACATAAGTTTAGGTGTGCAACTTGTTTTAATCAGGATCGGGTTGAGGTCAACCTTAACCCTAACTCAAGATTTAAAATCTCAACCTTAACCTTAACTCAACCCTAATTTTACAACCTCAATCCTAACCCAAATTCATTTGGTCGGGTCGGGTTGAATTCGGGTTACATGAACAAGTAAAAAAGTGATTATTCATTTTTAACATTCAACGGTATTCAAATAAAATTAATCCATTACATACTTAAAATTTATATATCCAATATCAAACTGAAGTTCCAAATCCAAATAATATAATAAGTTTATCAAGTAACTAAATAAAATACAAGTTCAAATAATACATAATTAGGTCCAAGGATATTTTCAAAAATGACATGAAGATAAGGATAAAACTAGGTAGATAAGATCAACTAAAGGAAAATACAATTGCACTAAAAATATAAATAGGGATCATAGAAATGATATGATATTGGTAGGTTATTTGTGCTTCATAAAAGAAATTTTTTTTTAAAAATAATGTAATATAAATTATAAGAAATAAAAAATATATAATTTTTAATTTTATAATTAATAATATGTAATTTGAGAAGGTTTCGAGTTGAATTATCATCAACCCAAATTTGCCCTTTAAAATATTAAGTTGGGTTCAGGCAGGTTCAGGTTAACCCACCCAAGTTGCACCTTTACACTGGACCTTTAAGTATATAAGTAAATATCTATACAGTTTAAAGTGTTCATTTTATATATAAAAAAATGGATAGTCTTAGAGTTGGTAGTGAGCTTAGATCTTATGAAAAAGGCCAGTGTCATGAAAACAAAAAATCCCCAATAAGATTTGAGTGGATAATACTTCCTTGAATCACAACCTATCTCCCAAAAATTAGGAATATATCTCTAATTAAAATAGTTGTGTTTCCTCAATTAGACAAATTCCTCATGTAAATACAGCAAATCCCGATAAGGTAGTAATGACTAAGGAGTGACCTATCTGCGAACAAAGGGTGAAAATGGTCCACACACCATATATTTGAATTATTGCATCCAGCTATTAAGTTTGAAATAAAATATAGTTTATTCATATTAAAATACCAAAATCATATAATCGAGTGGGCAAAGTAAAAAATAATATAAATTAAAAATTTTACTTTAAAAATCACGATACCACTTGCTTTTGCTCTTCCAAAAATATTATTATTTATTTATCTAATAATATATATATATATATATATAATATTTTAAATAATTAATATAAATCATCTAAAATTATAAAATAATTTCAGTGGTGTTTCCTCTCTTCTTCACATTTTTCTTTATTGTTATCCACCTTATTATTAGAGTTGGGTATTTTAATATATCAAATATATTATATTTTAAACTTTATAAATAAACGTATGCAATGATTAAATACACGGTGTGGGGCCCACTTTTCACCGCGTTTACGCTGAGTAAAAGGCATGTCAGTGCGTCGGGCACTACACCCATCCTCGTCTCTTCCCCGAAAACGAGAATCGTCCTGTGGGTATAAATGCGATCCAATACGGGTCAGAAGAGGGTGGTGAGAGGGTGTTTCTTCAATATCCAAAGACCCAAATGGGAAAGCTGTGCAGTTTGAAAGCTGAAGGGTGTCTAAGACTTTTCTCTTTATTTTTGGCGGTTCTGTGCGCCTGTCTCATTGGTTTTGATACGCAGACGGAGGAAGTTTTCTTCATTACGAGAAGGGCGACGGAGAAAGACCTACCTGCACTCTCGTAAGTCCCTCCCCACACCTCACGTACCCTAACTGGGGTTTCTGCTTCAGCTCTGCTGTCCAACACGTAATATTTGGCTTAGTCTCATAATCATTCGCAGAATATAGATGGATGCCTGTTGCAAGTTACCCAGTCGAAACTGGTTTTGGCTACAAAACTGTTTTGCCGGCTGTATCCGCCAAATACAGGGCTGAAATGCTGCAATAGGATCAAAGTACAATCCATTTTCATTTGGGGCAGCAACAGACCATTTTTCAGTTGATATCCACAATTATGAGAAACATCATTTTTTTATTGCTTCAAGCCAAGTATCGCCTTCCCCATTTTATGTTTTGAACGGTAGAGAATAGTTGTTCATATAACAATCATCATACTTATTTATTTTCGCCCTCTACTAAGGATTTTGGTGGTGGTAGAAGCCGTTGTTGCTGGCTATAGTCTGATTCAACTATGCAAGTGCGTGATACTTAGAAATAAGGAGAGCTCAAGTGGATGTCACAAAAGTCTTGCATGGGTTTGTTTCCTATTGGACCAGGTATGAATATCGTGGCTTCTGTATTTCTCCTTTTCATAATTTTTCGTTCGACAATTAGGAATGAGCCTTTTTAGGTGTCTGAAATGAATACATGTAACTTTGCTGGTTTTAGAGGTATATTGATGCAGTATCTTCCTTGAAAAATCTGTATCGCAGTGCATTTATGTAGTTTACGCTCCTGTGCCTCTTTCATTTATTTACTCGGTTAGTGGTTATTTTCCCCCGAATTTTCTGTTAAAAAAATAGCCAAAATCTTTGCCTATGATTTTTTTTTTTTTTTTGGGGGGGGGGGGTTGGGGGGGGGGGGGGGGG